>BQNB010041681.1:0-46605 GCA_026074375.1 Tanacetum coccineum
GTGATTCATATTGTTGGTTGATTGACATACATCTCGAATCAAACTATTTCATAAGCAAACTTTTAAAACGCTAATTAACTAGTAAAACTATTCAACCCCCCCTTCTAGTTTCTACAAAGTTCACCAAGTCCACATCCTTCGATATCCGCATTCTATCCCATCCAAGCTAGCTAGTGTATATCTGAGATAAACATGCTAAAACGTCAACGAAAACATTGAGTGAATCCATAGAGTTTATAAACAATCATTTTGAATACAAGCATAGCAAAACATTTAGTTCATAGAACAATCACAATGATGCTAGAGCCACGAACCGAACCTTAACCATGTGCCCAACCTAGAGTGATAGTGCTACACACTCCCAATACTAAATACAATATGTCCCCGTATGCCCTCGCAAGGAACACATGCCAGACAGGTCGTTAGGCCAAAATAGATCTGTTATTATTGCATCAGCGTTTACCGATTAACGGTGATTGACGGTTCATGAAGGAAGGGCCACAACATAACACTCATAGCAACGTTCACATAATAAAATCCCCTGTGTTCGATTTTCTAAAACAAGCATGTATCTCCCTCGCGGGTTTTTAAAACATAAAAAGAATTAAATGCGAGGCTATGAACTCACCTTGAGGTTGCAGAACAATTGGCGGATATGCAAATATTAGGCAAAAACATAATGAAAACCGGAACGGCTCGTTCAAGAAGATGCGGCTTAACTTAACGGTTATGACCCACCAGTTTAGGATGATGTATTTAGGGTTTTCCGATGGATGATTACATCAACGCGTCACGTTGATAAAGGATTGAGGTTTCAAGTTATAAGAGTTTGGTGGTTGGTTAAATAAAATAAATCGAAAGGTAAAAGCAAAGTATATGTAATATATTCTGTATATATTACATATGAATGACAAGAAAATATATAATACATGACGGTTATTATGCGTGAACATGTAAATAAAAGAAGTCGAAGAACAAGTTAAAGTATGTAATATATATATATATACATAATATATATCGCATATGAAAAATAAGACCAGTATATAATGCGCGGCGTGTATTTTATATAAGAAAAATATTATATAAGCGACGTGAGAAAAATAATTAAAACAACATAATTCGACGCGTGTTCGTAAGTCACCAAATGAAATAAATAAAAAGTTGTTACTTGAACGTAAACACACGTTTTAAAGTCTCGAATGACATTTTAAAAGTTTTAACGAAGGTTGTTATTGTCCTTTAGTCGGGACTTATAAAATGATATTATATAATTTAGTATTTAGTTTTCTTGACGAGTTTTAATTAAAATAGTTATCTCGTTTGTAAAAGTATAGTTTCCGATTACTCATCGTGTTATTGTATAATTACAATCTGATAGTCTTAAAACTATATAACTTTGTCCATTTATCGGGTTTTTAATATAGTAAAAGTTTTAAATGAAAAATACTAAGTATATAAGTTTTTTTTATAAATTTCGGCATGACCTTGCCGTTTATACAACGTTTCCATGTATTTAAAATACAATATTTCATATTTTCATCAATCAATATCACTAATATTTCTCGCGTCTCATAATTAATAATTAATCAAATTTACATAAGTATTAGGGGCTGTTAAAACCAAACACCCCTTAAGGGTTGAACCAAACACCCCTGTTGGGTGTTAACTGCTGTCCCAAACACACCCTTATAGGCTGTAAAATAGCAAGCCAAACGCCCTTGCTGGGCCATAAAACGCAGAACCAAACGCCTACGTTGGCTGCTGTTAAATGCATATCCAAACGCCCCAGTTGGCTGCTGCAGAACGTAGAAACAAACGCCCCAGTTGGCTGCTGTAGAACGCAGAAACAAGCACCCATTCGGGGCTGTAAAAACGCAGAAATGAACACCCTTTTTGGGCTGTAAAACGCAGCAGCTAACACCCCTTTTTGGGGCTGTAAACGCAGCAGCGAACACCCCTATTTGGGGCTGTAAAACGCAGAAGTAAACACCCTTTTGGTGTGTTTCTCGATCGGGTAATAAAGAAGAAAAACAAGACGATATAACCAAGAACAAAAGAAACCACAAGCCCGACACCTCAAAGGTGCGGCTGTGATGGTAATCAACCAAACCGAACACCACTTTTAGTGGTGCATTCGGATGTAAAACAAACATCCCTTATTTAGATGTGCATGTCGGTCGAGTAATAAAGAAAGGAGCAAGGATCGATATAACCACAAGCCCGACACCACAAGGGTGCGGCTGTGGTGGTACGTAACCACACCGAACACCACTTTGTGGTGGGCTCGGTTGCGAAACAACATCCACAATTAATGAATCGAGCAAAATAAAACGAAATAGGCTTTAACAAACGATACCAAACTAATAAATTTTTAATTTTTATAAAAGATGTAATCATCCAAGTTCGGAAATGAGAAGAGAAAATGTGGTTGTGGCAGTGGCGTGGTGATGGTTGTCGGTTGGTGTTAGTGGTGGTGTGGTGTCCGACGGCGTGGCAGCGGCTGAGGTGGTTGCATGTCGGCTGTGGTGATCGGTTGTGGTGGTGGTAGATCCGTGGTTAAGAGATGATGGTGAGGGTGATGTGGTGGTGCCATGGTGGTGTTGAAGTTGATGGCGGCATAAGGTGGGATACGGCGGCAGTTGGCCGGAAGTTGGCCGGAGGTGAGTGACGTGGTGGAGATGGTAGATCGATGATAGAGGATGGCGATGTTGGCAGCGGCGCCCTCGCCGAAAAAGTTTTCCGTCGGCGGTTGGCCGAAAATCGGCGCCGGATTTTTGAGAGAGAAGAGTGTGTGATGTTTTTGAAAAAAAATGAGTTATAACCCTATTTATTATCTTTTATACATTTGAAAGTTTATAAAACAAATTGCAAAGTGTATAATTGTTGAGGGGGCTTTCGTGTAAATAGTATCACAGGGACTAGAAATGTAATTTTTGGGAAGTTTTTGTAAAATAACGATTCGGGACTCGTTTAGGCTACTTAACGATTGACTCAAGTCACGAAAATTACGCCATTGCGTTCAAAATAATTTTTCCCATGAAAATGAGTATTCACTCGAATATTATTTCATAAATGTTTTTAAAAGTTTATTTAAAATTGTTTATTATTTATTGAGTAATACTTTTAAGCTTTGTCCGAAAAAAATAAATCTTAATTTAAATGTTCGCGTTTTCACAAACGTTTTTGAATAAAATGTAAAATGATTTATTAAATATTTTTATTAAATAAATTTCGATAAATAAATAAAATTTTATTAGTCTCGTGTCGGTACGCGTTGTTCTCGTTTTCAAGCCAGATAAATTTGAAAAAGATAAAAAATTTATAAATGAGAATTATGCAGTAATAATTATGATTTATTATTAAAATAAGTTCCGAAAAAATATTAATTACGCGGTAATTGTTTTTATATGACGATAAATGGGTCAAAAAGTCAAAAGTCAAGTCAAATCTAAAAAGTCAAAGGGTAAAATAGTCATTTAAAGTTCCGAAAATTTCCGGTTGTCACAGTTAACGCTCTATCCAAACGGCTACCCGTACCTAAGACACATATCTAGATCAATATTGATTTTCCCAGAACTTCCCAAGTCAAAAGTTTTCCTATACACTCAAATCTATCCAATATTTTAAAACAGTCCCAATCAAAGAGTGATACATTTTGTAGCTTACGGAAACGGACACATTTTGAAAACTACAAGAGATTTTTAAGTGTAACCAGTTGTAGGTGACTCTAATAAGAGTCCTCTACTGAGAACATGATTATTTTACAAAAGTTTTGTACAAAAACCTGGACTTATTCCCCATTTTCTACGACTAGGTCTGATTCGACACGTTTTGGTAAAACGGCCGTATCTCACTCATCCGGAGGAGATAAAATTTCATCCAATTAGTCACATGTACTTAAGATCTATGCCTATCAATATATCAAAACTCTCAGGTCTGGTATGACCAAAATACATTCGTAAATACAGCCACAACCTGCTAGTTTAATTCCATACCTAATAACTCATCCAAAATCCATCCAAACCTCAAACCAGATCCACAAAACTCTAAACAATGCCATACATGCTTCATTAATTCATTAAAAAACACCAAATACACAATATTTCTAGAAATTAAAATAATCTTGCATGGACCAAATCAATAAGAAAAATCAAAGATTAGAGGATTAGACTTACTTAAGAAGATGATTGAAACAACAAATCAAACACAACAACCCTTTTTGACCTAGGGCTGAGATTCGACTCTAATAACCCCCAAAAGCCTTCAACACAAATCTTCAATTTACCTAAAGGAAGGATACCCACTTGATCTAATAAAACCTTAACCAAACATTTTTAAGAAAAGCCCTAAAACACCTCTAAAACTTCTTCAAAATCAACCGAACTTTGCAAGGATCTTTATAAACATGTTGTGAGTGATAAAATGAGTAGGAGAAAGTTGTAGGTATGGTGGTGGTGGTGGTAAAAATTCAACAGCCAAGGGGTTGAGGAGGGAAATGGATGGGTTTTTTAATGAGATTTGCATGTAATAATGGAAATGATTACATATTTAGAGAGAAGTGAAAATTTTCAATGTAAAGTGTGTGTGTGTGTGTGTGTGATGTGTAGCCGGCAATAGGGGGGTTATAAGGGTATTACATTTTTTTATTATCTTGTAGTGATTTAATTATAGTAAGGGGTGTTGGTTAAATAATAAAAGGTATAGTTTGAATGTAAAACGCGAGGTTTGGCAAAGTTTGACGAAAACGCAAGGTAAAACTAAAATGTCAAAAATTAAGATTATAAAACTTTAAGAGTGAACTATGAAAATATAGGACTACGATGGACACGAAAGCGGAATAAAATTTCAAACGCGACTCAAACTTAAAGAAGAACGCGAAATTTGCCGAATCGGGTAAAAGTAAAAATAAAATTTTTACTTAGCGGTGAAAATAGGAATAAAATACAATAATTTATTTACCTGAAAAATACGGAATCTCACATCCTATACTATTTCTACACATATAAATAGATGGCAAGGTCTCCAGGTATGACTAGGACTTTCACACACTTATACATACTTACATACTTACTTTACATCATAAAAACACATACTTACTCTCACGCCGGAGGTGATTCGCAGGGACACCCCCTGCGCCTCACTTAACGTAGTGTTTCTATTTGTGTTGACACAGGTTATCCAAGACTTGGCAATCCTTCAAGTATCCCAAGAACTCTTCGATCTCATCGAAGCCTGATCGTGCCTATATTTGCACAATCATGGTGGAACAATGATTTCTTTCATGCTTTCCCACACAATGTCACTTTTCAAGAAATTTTGCATCTGATCAATGTGATATTGATGCTCATCTCCTGAAGTACACTGTTGTCTTAACATTTCATCAACCACTTTGCGTAGCTTAGCTTCATCAACATTTTATGAAATTTCATCCACAAGTTCTTGTGACGCTTTCTCATTGGGAAGCACATCATCATCTATGGCATAAGAATCTGTCCAATAATCAAAATCATCAGATTGTTCTTGATTACTTAATGTTGATGGACCTGGTTCACTTTCATAATCTTAGCCAGAAGATGATCCTCTAATCTCAAATGTTCCATACTCAGATGTCTTCTGACTCTTTGCACTATTCTCCCCATTAGGATGAGCATCATCATGAGGATCGTCCTGATCTCTAGGGCGAACGGCAGAAGGTCTACAAGGAGTAGTGGCCACCTGAAGTCTTTCAAATTTAATCTTGAGAGCAAGCCAAATTGAAACATCATCTTTTTGCAACTGAGGGTCGTCTTTCATAGTCAGGTAAAGTTGATATTGTTGTTCTTGTGCAGAAGGAATTGGGTCTTTAGCCGGATGCACATGCAAAATATGACGTGTCATATAACTCTTGACTGATGAATCAACATGCGAAGGAATGTGGTTAGCAATAACATCAGTAACTTATGAAGAAATGTCTGAACGAAGATTCTCGTGTTCCTGTTGAATAGCCTCAGCAATCATTTTGGTCACATCTGCTTGACTCTTTTCTCTTTCCAATATAATCCCTTGTGCAACATGTAGTGGAACATGAGTCTGAAGAATTTTCTTAATATGCCCATCTACCAGTTTGGGCAACGATTCCATCATGATGTCTTCAAGATTTTTCGCAAGTGCATTAAACTTCCTTCTTGGCATGAACTTGGTCGAAAGATGCTCAAACAAGTAACCATAACGTCCTTGTAACTCTTGAAAGAAACTCTTATAATATCTGAAACGTCCAGGCTTGGCTTTGAATAATGATAAGAGTCGGTTTGTAGCAGAGAGCTTGGATTTGGGTGAAGATGATGATGGTGTAGAAGATAAAGGTAGTGTATCAGTTTTCGTCAATTCCTGGAATTTCTCAGTATCTGAGGATACGAGATTAGTTGGAATCCTAGGAGATCTAATTGTTGTAGGAGAGGGTGTATTCCTAATCTCTTTTACGTGCTTCCCCTTCTCTCTTCTTCTTAACTTATAGTCATCTTCCGCTGATTCTTCCTCCTCTTCAATAGCGTTCATAGGTTGTGAAATATCAATAATGTTCTCTACCTCCGGACTTTCCTTATCACTCATGGGCTCTAACCTAGTGCCAAGATCAATTTGATTGTCATCATTCCTCAGGGGTGAACTAGTATCCTCAACAGTCTCGTCAACATTCTCCGAACCTTCAACTAACTTCTCAATTTCTTCAGCTATCAAATGCTCTTTGGCCTTCTCCACATTTTGTGTAGCTTCAAGCTCTTCATGACTTTTCTGCTCTGCCAGACTTACTTGTAGTGTATCTTGTAAGATTAGATCATCCGCCTCATCAGTTGTTGGAATTGGAGTTGGTAGAGTAAGTCGTGTGGGTCGTCATAGAGGAATACGAAGTCTAATGACAGTAGACCTTCGTGGAGCACTTGATTCTCCTTCAGCAACAACAGGGTTAGGTGACCTAGGGGCGCTAGTTGTCCTATGCGTTCCCTAGGTAGACTCAATTGGTTGTGACTGAGTCATAGGAACATCTACGCCAAACACCTCAGCATATAACCGATAGTCCTCCATAAACTTCATCTCATCGGTTATCATCCAATCTGGAATCTTCATTCCAACAATACCTTTACTCTTCCCTGAATTGAAGATGCTTTTAATCATCACATCATCTGCCATGTTATGATATCTATCACGAACTCTTCTCGAAATCTCAGGGTATGCAATCATGTAATGACTCACTATCAGCTTTATAAAATCTGGGATAAGGAATCAGTATTGTTGGATTCTTTAAAGAGTAGTGAAATCCTTCCCAAATCAATTCTGCATAATCAACATGGATATTATTGACAAAGCAGTATAGCATCTGCATGATTTGTACTGCTGGTTGATCATAACCAGTAGCGCGTATTGTCAGACATTATGAGAATATCTTGCATAGTGTTTGCCTCGATTGTAGAAGACCGGTTGTCTTAAAGTTGGATGTTGATCTTAATTCTAGAGTGAAACCAAGATTGTTGATGTAAAATGAAACCATTTCAGAGAATGTTAGAGCAGGAACAAAGTGATCATGATTGTTGTCAATAGCTTGAGGCAAGTGAAAGCTTGTCCTGAAGTCATCAAGAGTCAGCGTAAGCTCTTTTCTATCTAGCATGAACTTGAGTGTATCCTTTGATCTATCTTCGTGCAAAGTATGCCAGAACTTCCCTAAATAAATCCATGGCACTGATGAAGAAGCAGCAATACTGAATCTGAGAGGATGGTTTTTAAGAAGATCTGCCAGGATTCTGCTCTCATCCAGACATAATGGATTTTCAAGATCAACCTTTTTGTTGGCATCTATAAGAGCATATCTTTTGTTTGGTAGGCATAGTTCATCTTTATGAACATCAGCTGAGCTTTGTGATTGTGCCATGATGATTTCTGAATGGATGAAGATAATATATTAGATGACAACTAATGCATTTGACATTTTTGTCTCTTTCCAATCCAATACTTTGTAATCTTGTTGATTTCTCCATACTATATCTTCAACATGAGGTTCAAACATTGTTTTCAAATCTCCCCATAACAACAAATCCAAGTCCTCCATAGTCTTGTTGACATATATTTAGCTTTTACCAACTTGTACAAATCTTCTAAATCTTCCCTGCTAAAACTTTTAAGCATATGACTAAAGATCATGTACATTTGAGACTTTCCATCAGCTCTCATTATTTGATAATAGTTTTTTCTTCCTTCTTTATAAATCTTCCAGCCAACAATACTTAGAGACTTAATAGCTAAAGGTATAGCATCAATTGTTACCTCTTCTTCATTTAGAATGATTTCCAAACACTGTTTAAGCTCTGCTGTTTCTTTGTCATCTTCTACCTTTTGCTTCTTTGCATTCTCTTGCATCAGCTCTTCTCCTGCTCTCTTTTCTTTTCCTTCCACCAACTTTGTTCTAAAGTCTTCAAATGTATTTACCCTTTTGAATGCTCTGTCAAACATCTCTTGGATAGAATCAAACTCTTTTGACTTCAAATCTTTGAGCTTGTATCCTTCCATGTTCTTTAGGGTAAGTACATATTATTTGTCTCTGTTGAACTTTTGTTGGTGATTTGTTTCTTCTCTCTTCTGCTCTTTTAGCTGCAAAATGCTTTCTTCTTTTCTCTAAGAGTTGTTGAAATAATGTAGCCTTTTCTGCATCAGACAACTCTTCTTGTTCTTGTGCTTGCAATCTTTCAGCCAACTGATGATCAGCATCAATCTTTGCTTGAATATCATCCCATTATTTAATCCAAGCAATATTGGCTTCTTTTTCTTTTTCAGCTTTCTCTCTTGCAAGTCTTTCTTCTTCATCAAATTCAGCTTGTAACTTTAAATCAGTTTCTTCATCAAAACTGATTTGATCTTTCTTCTTCATAGGCTTCACATGTTCTTCTATCATTATTCCTTTACCCTTGTCTTGTGATTGTTGTGAAGAAATTGTTGTTATTGTTGTTGTTGTAGATGGCTCTTGAAAAACAATCCCTTTCACCTTGGGTTTTGGAGTTTTTAATGCTTCAAGTACTTGAGCCAAAGTAATTTCTTCAGTAGTTATTGTAACAGTTGTTGCAACAGTACTAACTTGAACAGCATCAACTACTTCTTCAACAACATTTTCATTTTGCCCTACAACAAACACCTCGTCACCATTTAAAGCATCCATATCAAACATCTCATTATCATCATCATCTTGAACATTAACCAGGGTAATGTCTTCATCTGCATCAATAGCATTAATCCTCCTCCCCTGTTTGCATGCATCCTTACTCAAATCTTCTTCATCACCAGAGGATTCTACCCTAGCAGTTAAACCAACTTTGTATAATCTCTTCAGCTTATGAGTTCTTGACCTATCTTTCTTTTCAAGCTTCTTGACCCTCCTTTTCAAACTATCAATCTCATTCTGTTGAGTGGTCTTTGTCTTCTCCAAATCAAGAACTCTCTTTTGTAAAGTGGTACATAGTGCCATCAATTCATCAAGTTTAAGTCTATCCTCATCACTTCGAAGTGTGTTACCTCTTGCGAGCAGTGAATCATTGGAATGTTTAGATACACTCTCAAACCTAGTTCGAGCAGTAGTATCCCCTATGGTTTCTTGGCACCTGGGACCACCACCTGAAGTAGTTCCTAGGGAACTAGATTCATTAGGTGTTGCCTTGGATCGGGTCTTAGTTATGTTACCACTGTCCTGCTCTGCTTCTAAGCTAGAAGCAGTAGTGGCAGCCCTCACCAAACTGTCACCCAACTCCTTATGGACAGCCTCATCTGCAACATTTTCACTAGGATCACTAGGCTGAGGTACCTGAGTGTCCTTTCTTTTAGGCTTCCTAGGTTTTTGTGTCTTTTGAGGTTGAGTTGATGATTGAATAATGGTGGGTGTGTGATGGGGATCAGTTGGATTTGCTGAACCTTCACCCAATTCTGATTGGTTTTGTACCACCATTGTTGGAAATAAAGGTGTTACTCTACCAGAAAAACCTTTGCCTACCCTTCTCATATTTCCAAAAATCTTCTTAGTGTGAGAGGGTGCATTATAAATTCTCTTATGAGTTGGCAGCCCATCAAGTTGTTGATTCAAAAACACTTGTACAAACCTTGGATACATCAAAAATTTGCTAGACAAATTATCCAAGTTTCTAATCATACTTTCAAAAATGTATTTTGAAAAGTTAAACTTCTGAGTTGTAGCCAAATAGATAATGACAGATGCCATAGTACTACTAAACTCATTCCATGTAGTAGTCATTAAACTTAGACATTGTAGAATAGTATGAATCAGAAATTTCCATTGTGGAGAGAAGAATGGCTTATAAAAAGTGAGCTTCTGTGAAATTTTCTCATATCCCATCAATGTAAGTTGTTCAAAAATGGTAGAGTTTGGTAAACAATCAATACCTTCCTCATCTTCTAGTTTAAGATCTCTTCTAACAGATGACTCTTCAAGATAATTAACTTCTTGCCATAGACGAGGGCAATGCAACTGTACTTCCTGGTATGTCTTATTTACACTATATCTTTACCCTTTACCTTTAAAAAACGAGCGAAAGGACCAAAACGGAACAAAAATGCCCAAAAAGAATGTGTGTTTTTTTATTTATTTATGTGCAGTTAACGGAAAATTCAAAAAAGACAAAAATCAAGCCAAAACGGACAAAACCGAGCACGAAATGGAAAAATATGAAAAAGTCAAAGTCAAAGTCAACACAAAAAGTCAACATGTCAAGGCCGAAGAAGAAACCGAATAAATCTTATCGGGCCAACTCAAATCCCCATTTAATGGGTCGAGTCAGCCCATTAAGCTTAATTATTAAATTAAAAGCCCATGTTATAAGCCTAAGGAAATTATAAAAGGTCCAAATCCTAGGCTGATCCAAACAAGCCCAACCTAGGCCCAATCCAACCCCTTAACGTCTGTTAGCCCACTCCCCTTTTATCCTTTACATGGTTAGTCCGAAAGGACTAACGGTGTCGGTCCTTAACAGAATTTAATCTAACACTCGTTAACCCTTTTACCCCTTAAACCGAAAACGCCTTTACAAGAAACCCCTCTCCTCAAGCCACTTACATCATTACACCACCCATCCTCACCCTTAACCCCGTTATGAAAATCATACACACAGAACCCCAAATCCTTTTCCCACCCATTTTACTGTTCATCCATCACTGTCATTTCTCCCTGCAACAAAAGACAAACAAACATCGCACCCTCTTAACCTATTCACCCCCCCCCCCTATAAGACAAAACTCCACCTTGGCATCCTCTATAATCTTATTGGAAAATGATTATACAAGGATTCAATGGCTCAGATTTGCATAACTTGGAGCACAAAGATAATTGAAGGTCTAAGATTGAGTTTTGTTTTCCTCTCCCAAAAAAGCACACAATTGAAGACCCTGCACTTAGCATTTTTATAAATAGATTCGTTTTTTCATGTGAAACCCATCTCTAGTGTAATTTAGCTTTAGGAGTAGTGTAAATTTAAAGGCTAAATTTACTTTCCGTGTATTTTTATTTTTCAAAGCAATGTACCTTTTAAATTTTAATGAAATTTAAGCTTTTTTCTACAAATTCTGTTTTTACTTAATTCCTTTAAGCTTAAATGTGTGTTTACAAAGTTCTTTAAATAAATTTATTTTATAAGACTCTTAATCCTGTTTATAATGACACTTGTCACCTGTCTTAAAATAATTTCACTCAAAAAAAGTACCTTTAGCTTGTTTTATGGAAGATAAGCCAGAAAAGGAAGGGTTGATGGACGTACCAGCTTATCATAAGATAAGCTAGAGCTTTTGGAGATAAGCTCTTGTGAGCCTGTTTATCCCTGTTTAAGCAAGGGAAGTTGTAAGTCCTCATTTAATGTTCAACTTAAGTTGGTTCGGTTTTTGCTTAATGCTGCTATCTATGCTATTTTGGCTGATACTTGGCTTATCCATTCTTATTCTGTCTTACTATTGCTGAATTTGTCTAGTTTCCATTTTAGTTTAGCTTATTTTATGATTACTTAGAATCTGTCATTTTAATAGTTAAATTAGCTTATTAGAGTAGCTTATTATTAATTGCTTATTTATCTTAAGTTTTTGCTTATTTGCCTTTGTTTGCCTTTGGTCTTTATCTGTTTTCAATATATGCAGCTTATTAAGACCGTTTTTACAGCAAATAAAGAAAAAAAAAATAAAAAATAAAAAGAATTTGTACATTTATAAAAGGAGTGTTTGGGATATGGCGCAAAATGGGTGAAAAAAGGTTTAAAAAACTGTCTTTGGTTTTATTGCCCTTCAGTCCTCTAAAATGCTCTAAATGAGGTTTATAAGTTAGTTAGATTTCTACATAAAGCATATCCTAATTTTTTGTTAAGTTTGATATAGTCTATTTAATCAAATCTCATAGCCTAGCTAGTTGTGGAGATTTTCAAACGCAAAATCGATTTATGATATCATCTTAAAAGTCGTAGATAAGGAGTTGTTTGTTATGTTCTTTAGTAATTGTGATGTTTCTATTGCTGCATGACATGCATCTTTTTACGGATGTGCGGTGAAAGCCTTGAGTTTCTTTCGCCTCGCAAGCAAACAGTCAAGCCTTTTTAGTTGAAAAGTCAGTTTATGCCAGAGATGTTGTGGTCACAATCATAACAAACTTGTTTAATTTATAATTTAGCGTATGAGGTTTAATTTCCATCTGTTTTTTTTAGTTTTTTAGTGTGTACAAGATTACTTAGGGGAACTATAAAATTAAGTTTCAAAAGTGTCAGTTCCTTCAAAACGCCAAAAAGAATATATGTGTCTGTCACTTTAAGTATTTTTTTAGCTTATTTCTCATCAGTTTGCTTAACTCCTGCTCATTGTATGGTTAGCGATAGTACTTTTTAAACGTTGTTTTCAGTTGAGTACATATTCTTAATGCTATTTGTTCAGTAGCTTAGGTTGAAAATCTGCAAAAAAGCTTTTAACGTCCGTTTACGGTTGTCTTAATGTCAGTTTGTAGCTTATGTATGTGGGTATTATACACATACCCTTACCGTTATACCGAAACTGAAATGACAAAAAACGGTAGAAAAAATATATTGTATTTGTACTGTTTTACATTATATTGTGCAGAAACGGATTCCACAAAAGGACAAAAAGTAAGCAAAACAGACATAACCGAAACAACAAGAATGGAAAAGCGTGGACAATGCCAAAGTCAAGTCAAAGCCAAAGACAACAAAGTCAAAGTCAAAAGTCACTCCCGCACAGTCAATGGTCCAAACCAAAGCCGTCATGAAGAAATGTTAAATGCCCACCCGTACCCCATCTAATGGGCCGGGTTCACCCATTACACATTCAATGAAAGAACGTAAAACCCAATCAAGTACAAACCCAAAAACCCTTATAACAACCAAATGGCCCAATACTATAACCCATAGCCCTATTTCATTTAATAGTCGTTAAAGCCCTATAACCCTTAACCATTTCTGTCGTTAAGTCCCTAAAGGACTTAATTTGTAAACCCTCAATACACCCTAAGGGACTAATGTTGCCAAGTCCCTTATAACTATAACACTACACAAGGACTGCCCTTGCAATGACACTTAACAAAGTGAGGGACCATATCTTGCAACTCCTACAAAGTGAGGACCATTCTGCAACTCTCACACAACAAGCACAAGCTTGGAAGTAGCTCACTATAGAAACACAAAATAACAACACAAGCCCAAGCTCAAGTTTTAGTATACAAGAGTATGTCACTTTAGCTTATTAATTTGTGTGAAGGTTGATTTCACTAAATAGCGTGTAACCAATATTTGTACCTCTTTTAATACATTGCATTTTAATTAAATTGTCATTTAAATTTCTGTCTTTAAATACTTGTTCTTTAAATTTATGCAATTTACTGTTTTCTTTAAATATCTTGAATGTACTTTCCTCTGTTTTAAATACGTTTGAAAGCTTTTGTATAAGCCCTTTGACTCATTTGAAGCTTATACAAACTCTTGTTTACATTTTCTGCCTTTAAAATCAAAAAAATCCAAAAATACCAAAAAAATCGTAAAGAAACTTTCAAGAAAAGCATTGGAGCAAGGTTAAAAGGGCTGGCCTTGGGTTTAGTGCCTCAGAGGAGCTATAGGTTTTTAATAATTTTTTTTAACGTATTATAGAAGCCAAAAGCTTGACCCGGTAGAGTCGCCTATTTTAAATTTTTGCTTATAGTTCACATTCATTAGCTTATTTGTGCTTATTTGTTGTTTTTCTTGCTTATTATTACTGTTTCATGCTTATTTGTCTTAGTTTTATGCTTATATGTCATTTTGTATGCTTTTTCCTTAAAACTGCCACTATAAAGTTGCCTGTGTAAATGCTTATTGCTGTAGCTTATTTATCTTATTCTTGCTGCGGTTTGGGTTTTTCATTTTTGTGCTCAATACTTGTTGCTTGTTAACTGTTTTGCCAAAACCTAGCCTTAAAACCTTTTAAATTTGATTGAATTTGGATTCCATTACTTTAAAGGGGTGTTTGGCATAACCTGTAAAATGGGTCATTTGGTGTAAAAAACTAAAGTGGGTCACCTTGCCATCTTTGGCAAGCATTTTCTAGGTGCCATTCTTACCTGTGTTCTCCAACACTCACAGCAGCTCTAATGCGCGCTTAACAAGACAGTTCGTTGTTTGTCCAAAGTTTTTTTTTCGATGAGTCTTGTATAAAATAGTCGCATCACACAAAAACACGATTCCTTCTCATTCTCCCTAGTACTTGGAATTAAAAGCGCAACAATCTCTCTAACCATACTTTACACGTCGTGCCTCTCTATACTACAGAGTGAGCGTAGCGCTTATCATACTGTGTCTAATACACACGGATCAGTCAAAGAGCACAGGAGAGCGTCTCTTGCGATTGTGATGTCGAATTCACAGCTAAGTCGACACACGCTTCAATACACTACACTCTTTCGCGGCATCCGCTACATAAGTTAACAACACACAAACACGCATCGACATTCACAGGAGCTCACATGATGCGCCTACATAGATCCTCAGGCTCCGAATCACATGTATTTTATAGGTTCCGCGGTGTGATATTCTCACTGGCTAGCAGACTATCGCCCAGTGTGCTCAACTACACATTGGTGAGAGTCTCGGCTAAGCCTGTAGAGCCGCTTCACTCGTGGGATGGTCTGGTGGGAGCTGTGGGATCCCACGTGCACCACAACACACGCCACACTACGCTGATTCTGGAAGGCTCTGGTGCGAGAGACCGCCTACTACTCCGTTCTAAAATCTCAAAACTCAAGCAAAACGCTCGTGACTATATCATCCCAACTACCTTATTTGTGCTCTATCTACAACTCTACTCAGACACAATCTCGAGATGATTAGCGTGTGTGTGAGGATTGCTGCAAAATTCTCACTATGGTCCTCTTTGACAATACTCTACATCATTGATGTTGGGGGGAGATACGATGTTCGTGCAAGTCTGCTGTGGAGTGCCACATTATATCGGCAGTCTTCTGTGCATCTTCATAAGACAGCATATATACGTATTTTCGCCTGCTTCAGGGACTCTAATGCCACGCACGGAGCAGTGCAACAGACTCAGAGCGGATGGCTGACTTGCAGCATTGATAGTGGCACGGTCGGCGCGATTAGTGGTCTCAAGTCCTTGTCGGCAGAGCACGGAAAAGTGACGATAGTCACAGTGAGGTACGGATGGGGGCGGGAAACTCAAGAGCAGCGGTTGGGTAGGGATGGTGGAGAGAGTGCAAGCACGTAGCGGAGAGCGGCGTGAGGCAACTAGAGAGAGAGTAGTTAGGGGGGGAGGAAAGAGGTGGTACTGATGGTCGCGGGATCAAGGTGTTGGATGGCTAGATTGCGAGGGAGAGCGAGAGTAGGGGGGGGGATTTGGGACACAAGCGACGCAATTATTCTTCTATTGATGTCATTGTTTAGGATGGGGTGAGGGGAGCGAGGTAGATGTCTTATAGACAGTATCTATGAGAGTGGGATGGCACGGCAGGGGGGTGACCGTAATAGTGAGAGCATGAGAGGATGGAACACGAGCAAGGTGTGCAACTAGGGGGGGGCACAGCTTAGTGAGAGCGACACAGATGAGCGAGGAGACAGTGGTGTCTAAGGATTGATTGGACAGATTGGAGGGATCTCATGGGATACAGGGATGTACGGGTGCGGAGAAAGAGTAGGGTCGTGATTGATGGCGATTAAAGTCTCTCTTCATTTCAAATTAATGGGGTCTTCAAACACGAGCACTTGTGCTGGACGATGGTCAATTGACTTCTATAGGTGAGTCCATCATCGAGGGAGATCGAAGAGCTGCTGGCGAGTTGCGAGTGGAGTGTCTATAATGTTGGAGTGATGGTGACACACACTTGGTGTTAGTGGTTTGTTTTCTGTATCAGACATACTAGGGAGAGAGTATGAGGGAGTGGGGGGTGGGGGTGTATTGGGGTTTTTTTGTTGATTCAGAGATATCGATTATGTGGTGCCGACAGATATAGTGGCAGAGTGGGGGGCGTGAGTAGATTGGACTACACCACACGTAGGATAAGAATGTCTGCATAGGTGAACACAGCAATACATAAATTTTGGTGGTGTGGGGCGAAGAATACTTTTGGGGAGGGGTTTCTGAGGAATGGTCTGTTAGTGATCACATAAGAGATTTTACCACTAGCGGGAGAGATGTCTGGAGGCGGATTTGACACACACATGGAGATTCAATATTTATACTAGACAGGGAGAGACTATGAGGGGGCGAGAGGTGACATGATGTGTGTGTGATCACCACACACAGCGTTGTGGTGTTCTCTGTAGGTAGGATGTAGTCCTAGGACATATATCACTTGGGAGAAAGGATAAGAGGAGGTGGGAGGTGAATAAGGCACAGATACAATAGATGTCTGAGGGGAGACAACAGGAGTTCTATTGCTCGTGGTTACGTGACAGGATAGAAGCAGGAGCGGCACACAAGTGTAGATTGCAGCGAGTTGGGTCAGCATAGGAGGGGTGGCAAAAGGATGTGCTCTTGGGAGGACGCTAACAGAATGGGAAAGGAGAGATGACATGACGGTGGGTGCAAGATTTTTCAGGGAGGAGAGAGTTAGAAGAGGTAGAGGGTTGGTTTAGTGATGATTAGTGTATGAGTGTGAGAGAGTACATTATTTATGGAGATCTTGATACTGTGTGTGTATGGAGTGGTTTCTAGTTCTATGGTAAACGTGCTTACACCATAGTGTAGACGAGCAGCTTGGGAGTATAGATTTATTTAGGTGAGTTTGGAGAGCGTTGTGGGGACGAGTCTCTCGGGATGACTTATGTACTGGGAGAGGGAGTTGAGGGGAGAGATGTCGTTAATCATATAACAGGTTACAACAGCGTGGACACAGAGGAATGGGGAGAACGGACGGAGACGAGAGGAAGAGTAGTAGAGGGTTCTAGACAGATGGTAGGAGTTGTGTATCTTGAATCGGAGAGGGTTCGAGAAGTGTATGAGAGAGGAACAGAGGAGTGAGTCTCGGAGAGATGAGAGGTTCTCTCTACTTTGATACAGATGTGGTGTAGTGATTCTCACACTATGGTTCAGTTTAGTCTATGACTCTTCTTTCAACACGGAGCACTGGGGGTTGGGTACAGTGTTGGGTCTCTAGAGTGGATAGAATAGTAGGAGGTTACGGAGGGGGGTTTAGGAGGCGTGGAGCAGCGCGTGGCGAAGCGAACAGGGTATATGGGCGAGCTTGATTAGTCTAGATCACAACTAAGTTTGCTACAATTATACAAAGGTAGATGGCGGGGGAGAAGGACAATCAGGGTGGATGTAAGGGGACATAGGAGGGTCTTTGAATAGTGCTCTCACATGTATGACTAGTTGAGCGAGAGGGAGAGACGCGAGATATTAGCGATAGATCTATGAGCATTAATTGACAGGCGCGGTAGGAGCAATATTTTGAGTATAGAATACAAGGTGGTGAGTGTAGTGAGGGTGGTGTGGGACACATAAGAGGGAACGTTTAAAGGCTACACAAGTAGGGGTAAGAGATTGTGCACTGACACGGATCTCACAGGGGTATGTAGAACTTGTTGTTGGAGACACACACAGAAGTTGAGAGAGAGAGTGGGGTTGGACACAGGGTGCGTCACGGTACACACACATGTCAGAGTACTTTTTTGGGTAGGGGAGGAGGAGAGTCTGGGTGACGTCACTACTTATGGGAGCGAGAAGGTGGGAGGTGGCAAAGAGTTGTGTCTGGTAGCTGTTACATTCTTATGGAGAGAGCAGATAGAGAGAACTGTGGAGATAAGGGTGCGAGGGACTTGAGGGGTAGTGGCTTACAAGAATATGTAGTGGGCACACATCTGGTCGAATTACGAGTCGTAGCGGCATTTAGGGATGATCGTATTATCACGATCACGTCTAGGAGAGCTCGGAAAGGTGGGATCGTAGCGTGCTCTGACGAATTGTAGAGGTTGGACAGAGTTGGAAGAGTCTCTCTGATGGTGATAGGGTGACATATGACGGAGTCAACGTACAGGTGAGGGACCACATAATTTTCGGGTGTATGTTCTCTTGTCTGAGGACGACACGAGGTAGTGAGGTGCATTTTTAGAGATGAGTGGTCTGTGACTTCAGCACTGTGGTGGTAGTCGTATGTGGTGTGTTATATTCTAACTCAGGAGCGCGGGGTCTCATCATTCACATGTGTTATGAGACACAATATGGGGTAGTCAGAGGTGAGCGAGGTGACATCGCGGTGCTAAACGTGAGGTTGAGGAGGATGAGTGGTGGACGCGGTACAGTGAGAATACTGATGATAGGTTGTCTGTAGTATGAGTTTGATATAGGGAGTTCTCATCTCTCCTAGTGACACGGAAGAGGAAAATATAAGTAAAAAGTGGGACTGTAAAACTCACCTCGATGCAAAGCAAATCCAAACTCTTCAATTAACCTTGCAAATAATCTATACAAAACAATACACACATGTTACCATCGATTATATCTCTCACCCAAGTCGGTGTAACAATCACAACGATGGATACTCTATACCCTATCTTGATTTAACTCATCTATATACTCTTCACAACTTGCTAACCTCAAGTTACCTTATAAAACCTACATCTCAACTTTCTGCATTTTATCAGGTTTTTATAGTCACAAGATGACTCCAAATAAAATACTAAAACACCTAATTAGTTCTTCTCCTTACATTCCATAGCTCCCCAATGAGTTGTGAGATTATACGATTTTTGGATAAAAATAATAGTGAGTGTAACCATTTTATAAAAATTCAACATCACAAAGTGTCTTGAATTTGACCTGATTCAACCTTCAAAAAGTTTAGCTTGAGCAGACCCATTTAAACACTTAGGAAAATTCTACAAAAATTCTATAAAATCATAAACATCATGAACTTGCTACAGTAGCAAGCCCATCAATTAACAATACATTTTGATATGGTTTTTGACCTCATAAACACAACTCAGAATTTGCCCTGAAAACTCAGTTTTGACAACGAATCTTGTTTGATTAATTTGACTAACTTTCACCCACTTTTAATTCATGAAACCACTTGGGTTATAAAGTAGACTCTCTGTAGTTAATTTTAGGCTCAAAAAAATCAATAAAAGCTCTCTGTATGACCGAGATATGGCTCTCACCAGATGACCTAAAATTCTGCCCAGATTTCTATTCTGAATGTAGCATAATTAACCCTAATTAACTTACACAAAACCCAAATTATTATCCCTAAAACAATTTTTGATGATCAAAACATCTTAATTACAAATTATTTACAATAACGTAATCCATCCATAATGATTGTTACGTTAAATAAAATCAATTGTATTGAAACATTTAGAAAACAATACCTTCACTCTTGAAAATCAAAACACTAAAAAATTTTGAGGTTTTTTTCTTGTTTTGCATTGTTTGACCTGCCAAGGGAAGGAGATGAAAAAAATCAAAGTGATTTGGTTTAGGTTTGATTTGTATTTATAGGCCTTAAAAGATAATTACCAAAAACAAGTTGTAATCTAATTAGGATATCTTTTCCTTTTTCTTTTCTTTTACTAAAATTTGTTTTTTTTTCTATTATTAAAAAAAATATTTATTATTATTTACAACTTTAATACCTATATTTTTTTTGATTCTAGGTTAAAACATTTGCTTATTTCGCTAAACCTTGAACTTTCTAACTAGATTTCTAACAAGCCTTCACTTCCAATTATTTCTAAAAATAGAAAGTACTCTAAAATCACTAAAATACTAACATAATATATAATATGTATTATATATATAGTACGTACACAGAAAATTACGTACACGACATTTGAAACTACGCAAAGCTTCCAAATGATCTCATTTCCATTCAATCTCATTTCAACTGGTACCATGATTCATAAATCATGTACTTCAATCTCATACACATATCTCTCACAAAACACATAAAGAACACACATAAACGCTTCAAATAAATTCTAAACAAACTGACCAACCGGCTCAAACCATTGTTTTCACAGAATCGCCGTTTGTCTTGTCTCGTACATCAGTATATGGTTCTGTCCAGTAGATACGGCATATTGGGAGGATCCAATACGGCGTATCAGGTATGAATCAGCTTCAATAGTAGTCAAGATCGACTTGACTTGATCTTTCGGGTTTGCTTCAGTAGAGCTAGGTAGACATCCAAATCCTCTTTCTGGTAGTACCTTGCTTATTTGCCTGATTTAAATCTCCAAAGTTTTAATCGATGCTTCTTGGTTTCTAATGGCAGTATCCGCTCTAGCTTGGATTTCTTTAATCAAATTGGAGTTTTCTTCGTGTCTCTTTTCTAATTCACTCATAAACTTGCTCAGGGTATCTTTCATAGATTTCCTTCATTCTTGGTACGAAGGATTTGCGTTGTTCCTTTGATAGAATCTCAGAGCTGCTGCTCTATATCCCCCTCCTTGAAAAGGTCCACCAAATTGCGTGTAGTAAGCTTCTTCTAAGGTTGTCCCTTATTCCTTGAGTGGGAAATCTTTGGTGTAATAGGGTCCTTTACATTGTTCACATCCTACTTGAGCAGCATAAACTTTTTCATTCACTTTCTTGATTTCTCTTCCAAGGTTATTGAGTTGTGCTTGTATAGCTTCTAATCCGTTAGAAGTTTCGGTACTTCTTGTCTTAGATGTTCCATTGTGCTATTTTTGAGAGTATTCTGCCATTTCTTGGATGGCCACTTTTGCATCAGCAAAAGTCTTAGTTGGTATTGCACCTCTTGAATGCTTCCAACATGGAAACATCAAAAGATGTCTACTCCAGACACAAGATTATTGCAGTAACCAGCCTCAAGATCATGAAGTGGTTTGGCTATAGTCATTTGGAAGAGATTATTGTTCGAAGATAGGACGATCAGCTATACAAATTTAGAGAAGGCGACTTCAAAATACTTTGTCGACAAGACATCAAAGATATGTTACTTCTCCTTGTTTAAGACAGACTGACCAACCTCAACTTAGAAGAACGATATGCACTGAATGTAGCTTTACGAATGTTCACTAGACGTATTGTCATTCAAGAACGTGTGGAAGATCTACAATTAGGAGTCAAAATCTACCAGAAGAGATCAAACTCTCTTATACAGCCAGTACTACTTGACCATTCAAATCTCAGAAGAATGACTCCCTACACTGCTTACCTTGATATCCAAGGCATTATTTATGAAGATGAAATAAACAGAAATCGTCTGATACGCACTGATGAACTTCACAAGTTCAGTGATGGCTCACTCAACCATGTTCGTACTGCTCTCAATGGTATTGCCTTAGGGATTGAGATGGATTACTTTCCAAAGAGAAAATGGAGTAAACAAGACAGGAAAAGAGCTCGTGTGATGATCAATGCTATCAATAAGAAGCTCAGAGATAGAAGATTGATGAGAAGCTTAGAAAAGTTTGTTGGTGGAAGACCTTACGAGGGAGACCTATGGCTGTTGGAAAGGACCATATGATTTATCATATGCTATTCTCATATCTCAGGTCAAACCTCGTACATAATGTACTTGTGAATATGTAAATAAGTAGTGCAGACTTATGGTGTTAATAAGGAGTGCTCGAGTATAAAGTTTTAAAGAATTTCTTAGTAAATTTAAATTCTTTTAAATTATTATACTCAAAACTGTCTTATATACCCTCATAAATTGAGGGGGAGCATTAAAATGTTCCTAATAAGGCTTGTAAATAATCAGAACATTTCTCTCCCCGTGAGCATAAATTTTAATCTTTTGGTATCCAAAAATCAATAGACTTGAAATTTTTGATAAGGGGGAGAAAATGTAATTAAAATATATGGCTGATAATGTGATTTTAAGATCTCATGTGTACGCTAACCCACATATGTGCTAAACACTTTTGATTAATCGATGCACATATGAATGGGGAGCAAATGGTTACGTGATTGGCTGAAATGTAGAAGTACCAAAGACCGACCATTTAAAGTACTATATTGGATTTATAAGATGTTTAAGTTTAGGTATTCATTCCCATGATCCAGCCAGAACCGGAGGGTTCTACACAGGGATATTCCACTAGTTAGTGTAGAAGTCCGTAGGTATGAAAAAAGGAGTAAAGTGAGATTAAGGGAAAAGTGCCGACTGCGATGGAGCTAGTACTGGAACAAACCCAAAACAATTGGTATAGATCGTGATGTCTCGGTAAGCTGATGGGGTTTTTAAGACTTTTTAAAAAAGAAAAGTTAAGCTTACAAAGGGGGTGTGGTTGTGTTGATGTTTGTGTTGTTCGTAGTTGAGTTTTTTTTTGTCTGTGGAAATTGTTGTTGCTGTTTTTGCTGAAAAGAAGAAGCCCTAACTTACACTTAGGCAGAAAAAATGGCGTCAATACATTTGCTGTCTAGAATCACAAGAGAGATGATTGCTGGACTTAAAAGGCTGACCTCAATTTAGACCGATTGATGCAATGCACAATCCTCCTTAGCCACTCAGATTTTCTCAAAAGATTTTTGTTTCATTTCTCATAGAGATAACACGCATTTCTATCATCTTTCTTGTTGATCCCTTTTGAACAGATCTTACTTAGCTTGTTAAAGCTTTGTTGTGTTGTTAGATCCCAAAAAATACTTTAGTAGAACCGATATGATTGATGAATATCACAAAAATAGTACTGGATCTAGTTGCCAAATACAAGAAGAACAATGAAATAGTATACAAAGTTTTACTAAACTTTCAGCTTCAATATAAAACGATTACTCTGAATAGTGATAGGGTTACAAAATAACCTTGAAGCTATAAACTATGACTGCTATGAAAACTATATTTAACTTGTATCTAGATCTATGCCACAGGGTTCCTTTTATACAACAAAGAAACCCTAATGGGCTTACAAAATGCGTCAAGTGATCAATGCATATCTATTCCTAATATATCTCATGCATATCACTTGTTTAGTGTACGATAACTTTATAACTATCAGTACTAATCTATTTATAACTAAGAATTACTAATAATACGGACAGTACTAACTACTTTTGTATATTGGCCATAGCACTAACTATTACACTAACAGTACTAATGACCTTAGATTGTTCTCTAATCTTCATAAGAAAGTCGTTTCTTCAACTAGCTAGTAGAAACTTTTAATACCCAGCAGAGGTAGAAAACTTTGAGAAGCCTTTATCCTAACAATCATCCTAACTTGTATTCATTTTATTAATCATTAAGTTTCTTATTATCGATCTTGACACTAGGAGGATGTATCCATACACCTACTGACTTCCTTGGATTGTTTGTTGATAGAGATCTTTCTTAAAGTTCTCTAAGACATCTCACTATCTGCTTCTCTTATAGTCTAGCCACCTCATCAATCCAAGTGTTCCTTGGTTAAAGGATATTCTTTCTCAACAACATAGATCTCGTGTCCTATTACTGAAGATACATGCGTGAACACCAATGTATCATAAAGCCTCAGATACCAAAGGATCTGCATTATCTTGACGCTCTCCCCAGAATAACCATCATTATCTGGTTCAAACAATCTCTTTAGTTCAACCCACAATTCCTTCTCTTTATCATCTGTAGGCTCTGTTGTACTGACCCTCTTCTTAACCAAATCCTAAAGCTTAACCAGGTCATCTCTATCAAATTTCTTTAACATATCAGCAAAAATCTGATAAGCTTCTGTATGGTTTCCAACTTTGATAATTCTCCAATATCTTCTTGTGTCTTCAGATTAAACCTCCTAGTCTATGATTGGATATTTGACCTGTAAGGCTTCAACATATACTTCTTCCATTAGAACTACCCCTAATAATTTTTGTAGTTCTTCTTCTGATAATTATTTTTCCTTTTTTTGTTATCTTGTTTTTCACTGAACTCTGAAGCTTCTCCAATCTTTAGACTTTTAAATTCTTCATCAGGTTCTGCTCTTGTTCTCTTCTTATGTTGCTGCTTTCTTTCACTTCTTCAGAATCCATAGGAATAAAATCCTTAATCCACTTCTGCTCCTTTTCATATAGCTTCTAAATTTCTTCAAAACTCTTATTCTTCAGTTGATTGTAAATGAATCTACCCATGTTTTTTAGGTAAGTGGTCATCTTGTTTCTTAATTGAATTTTGGTAGGTGGTTTGTTTTTTATTTGTTCAGCCCTTTGTGCAGCAAAGAACCTCTTCCTTTCTGCAATTGTCTCCATAAATTCTAGCTTTTCAGTCAAAATTTTTTTTTAAAAATGCTCTCTTTCTTTTTCTTGAAGTCTTGTAGCTAACAGAGCATCTGCATCCATTCTTGCTTGAACATCTTCAAATTCTGCATTCAAAGCAGCATCCTTGGCCCCTTGTTATGTAGCTTTTTCCCTAGCAATCCTTTGCTCTCTCTCAAATAGAGCTTGTTCTTCTTCAAACAATCTTTGAGCAACCTCTGCATCCCTTTAAATTTGAGTCTTTATAGGGTTCTTTGGAGTAGGTTCAGGCTCCACCATCTTGCCTTTACCTTTATCTTGGTTGTGTATTATTGATACTGATGTTGCTCTCCTTGGTTCTTCTTCAACATCACGAATCACTACTGAGGTTGTTCTTGGTCTTGTGCTCTGATTAATAGCTTTTCAAACTATATATATAATATAATAAAATAAAATATATATAATCTAAAAAAAACTACAATAATCAATAAAACCTAGAAGTAGTATAGAATGTTCCCGGGTCGTTTATCCCCAACGAGGCTGGACTGGAGAATCGATACAGTCGAAAGATTGGAGTTTGAATAAGAGAAATGATTTGAGAGTGTGGAAAGCTAAGTTAAACAATAACAAACAAAAACGATTGAGAAAAACCTAAAAATTATGAAATTAAGCTAAAAAAAACAAGAGTAGGAATCCCGAACAAGGGGTCAAAAACCTAAATTTTGCAAATTTAACCCTAAAACAAATTTAAAAGCTAAATTAGATTCTAAATGACAAATAACGAAGTTTAAAAAAAAGCTAGATGAAACGGAAAAGGGGTTTTCGTTTGACCCAAAAACGACTCGTCACGACAAAAACCGTACCCGAGCCCCGTTTTTAAATCAAAAGTTACAAAACATGACCCTACGAAAATTTTTGCCATTTTTCC
This sequence comes from Tanacetum coccineum, assembly GCA_026074375.1. Lineage (NCBI taxonomy): Eukaryota > Viridiplantae > Streptophyta > Magnoliopsida > Asterales > Asteraceae > Tanacetum > Tanacetum coccineum. The sequence goes on from BQNB010041681.1 coordinate 25,592, forward strand.
TACGTAAATTATGACTAAAGAAAAAAATTTTCTAAAAAAAGAAAAAATAATTTTTTTAGTTAATTTTTATATGTTTTATGAATTTTCTAACTTTTAACTAATTAATATTTATAAAACAATACTAAAAAACTATTTTTAAAATTCTAAAAAATTTACCTAAAATACTAGATCCGAAATATACCAAAGAAATAGAAGCCGAAATTCGGCTTTATGAAATTAAGCCGACCGAAAATAAGCTGAAAAAACAGCTTATGTTAGATGGGCCTAAAAAGGGTTAAAATACTAAAGCCACTTGGACTCTAAGTAGAAGTCCAAGGGCGCCAGCGGTTATAGGCATGTTATAAACGGGGTGTATTGAGGGTAGAGGCCCGGGTTCGAGTCTTGCTCACCCGGGTTTCCCCTTATCTCCCCTTTTTTTTTTAAAAAACTTTTTCAAACAAACTTGTTAAGCTCCTTGAGCTTAACAATTTTTATAACTACAACTTTTTGAGATTGCTTATAAATAAGCTGAAAAAGGGCTTTTAAGAACAGACAGTAAGCTTAACTAAGCTTAAGGCTTAAATAGCTTTTCCTTTTTGACTCTTTGGACTAATAAGCTAAAATTTGAACAAATAAGCTAAAAGGAATTGTCTATCCTAATCCTAAATAAGCACTAGGCATTAAAATCTAATAACTAAATGAGCTGAAAATGACTAAACTAGACAGAAAGCTTAAACAAGCTTAAAGGCACATGTTGGCTTTTTCTTTTGGACTGTTAACACAAAATAAGCAGCAAACGACTGACAACATTAATTTTTTACACTCTCTACCCATAAATCCCCTACACTAATAAGCTCTAAGGACAATAGAAACAAGGCTAAAAATATTAAAAGGGTACATATAAGCTTTGGTATGACTATACGCTGTATAAAGCTAGAAAAAGAAAATAAGTAATTTACTAAACTAAACTAAATGAAACAGTCAAAAAGCCTACTTTGGGCTTAAATTAAAGCTACTTAGAGGGCCTCTTAAAACCTACAAAGTTGTGGCTTAATAAAAGAGCTTATTGGCTTCTTAGAAAAGCCAAAAGCTTGGGCTGAGGCCTTCTAATAAGCTAGGACAGAAGGCTTAAAAATGGTGTCTAGCACCAGGGCAAATAATCTAGAACAAGGGGACTTAATTTGACAGCTTAAAATAAGCTGTCAAATAAGGTCAAAATGAAGAATAAAGTGAAAACATATTGAAAAAGGCTTAAGAAGAGCTTATATCCAAACTTTCATTTGCTAAAAACAATTTAAGACTGCTGATTTTTGTTCTTAAAAAGAGCTTTTTCTTAAAAAAAAAGACACCAAATTGTTGGCAGTTTTGACTTAGGAAATCAAATGACTCAAAGCACTTTTTTAACAACTTGTTTAGACACACAAATGACACATTTTTTTAAACCAAAACTCAAGTGTACAAGAGCTTATCCAAATAAGCTCTTGTATTTCTCAAAAATACAACAGACCTAAAGAATACTTATAAAAACTTGAAAAACAGTTTTTAGACTAAAAAGCTTTGGAAAAACAGACTTAAATAAGCATAAGAATGCTAACCAACTTTGGCCAAATGGCCACAACCCATGACATTTCTCTTTTGACCCATTTTGGGCTTAACCCAAACACCCCTTAATATTTTTAAAAACGGATTTTAAAACTATAAAGGCTAGCTTAAGCACAAATTTTAAAAGACAAATATTAAGCAAGTATGGTTAAGCACTAGAAGGCAAAAAGCAAAAGCAAATAAGCAAAATAAGGCATGAATAAGCTGAAAATAAGCTTGCTACAGTAACTTTTAAGCAAAATTTAAAAAGAAGTATACCTTTTATCCTTGCTCAAAACAGGATTATATGAAACCTAATAAGCTCTAAAACCTACCCATTAGCTTATAAATAAGCTATACCTAAAGCACCAATGAGCCTGCTATTTTGCTCATTCATACTTAGCTATCACACAGTAAGTTTTTTATCTTTCCTTTTTTGGTTTTCCTTTTCTTAATTCTTGTATAGTAATTCAAACAGATTGTAAAGTGGTTTAAGTGAGCTTTAAAAGACTTAACTTTAAGAATTTTGAACAAAAATTAAAACATCAACTAAATTTTCATTAATCTTCAAAATACAAGTATATAAGAGTTGGGCTACTTAAAAACTTAAAACTTACAAAAGACTTATATAGAAAAGCTAAGCTAGGGTTTTTTTCTTTTTCGTCACTTCTGTGTGTGCTTCTTTGTAGACACACAAACAGTCTTGTGTGCTTGTTGTGAGAGTGTAGAAAACACAAAGCAGTCCTAGCCCTTGGATTGTCTTGGTGCTCACTCAAAATCGTTACAGCCATTGATTTGAATGGTGGGTTTTTGGATTGCCAGCTTGGCATAGCCCATGCGGGGGTGGGGTTTGTGAGAGTGAAGGTTTTGGAGTGACGTGGGGAGTCAACGAGGTTGATATGGACAGGATGTGGGGTTTGTGAGGTTGGCGGGAAATGTGTTGGGAAGATGTACAGTAGTTTAAATCCAGGGGTGAAGTTTGGGATTTTGACACAATTAGTCCCTGAGGGTGTATGTGGTTATTGCAATTTTAGTCCATGTGGGGTGAAACTTTGTGGATTAGGCAGAATTACCCCCCAAGGGTTATACTTGTTATGTCACCACAAGTCCTTGTGGTGTATAACTTTGGAGATTTGGCAGCATGAGCCCTTGTGGTTAATACTTTGGTGGATTGGCAGTTTTGATCCCTCACAAGATTATCTTTATAACCTTCATTAAGTAAGTTTAGGGACTTGGCAATTTTAGCCCCCAAACTTATTTTTCTTCACTTTTTGACTTTGGATTTGTCGGGGTTGACTTTGGTTGACTTTTTCACACTTGGGCTTTGTCTTGACTTTGTCTTTTCCACGCTTTTCCATTCCGTGTCCGGTTTTGTCGTTTTGGCTTCGTTTTTCGTCCTTTTCTTAGATATCCGTTCCTGCACAACACAGTTAGCAAAACAAGCATATATTTGGCATTTTAAGTCCGTTTTTGGTTATTTTAACTTGTTTTTAAAGGTAAAAGGTGTGTGTAATTAAACACATACCAATTCCCCATACTAATGTTATTGCCGTGTCCTCAGGCAATGCGATGAAGTAAGCATTTAGAAAACTAAGAATCGCAATCTCCCTCGAGCTAATACTTGGAAAAGTAGCTAAGTGTTCATCGATGGAAGTTAAAACTATTAAGTTTGATAAATCCCCGTCTTTACCATTTTTATATAGACACCTATTTCTACCACATCTTTTTGTATTTTTGCGGTTTTCATTTTATTCAACTAACTGAAGTTTTGACTTTCGTCGATTTAATAACTTTAAGGGATCATAGTACAAGATGTTTTTCGATCCTGGAGTATGGCACACTAATAAGGTTAAATTCATCGGTCCCCGACTTTTCATTATTCCAAACCAAGCTTTTTAAAAGAAATCACTGTTATATGTGTTTAGGATGCTAACATGCGCATATTTGCAATTGTTAAAGTTTCACTCCGGACAATTTACATCTAAGGTGTATGTGATATTTTGAATTGCAACCATGGATCAATGTTTGTGCAACATTCTATGTTTCACGTTCTACCTGGAATATGAGTTTGAAGGCGAGATCATCCATGTAGCGACTTTCGTCTCGGGCCATCCCAACTTGCGGTTAAGTGACTGGCTTTTTGACACCGCACAGAGACTAGTATCGGGACTCACCGGACCTTGGTTTCAAAAACTCTCAGGTTTTCGTATGCACATGCTTTCTATAATAGAATAGCCCTAGTTCAAAAAAGCATATTTGTATTTAACAAAAAGAGAATTTTTATTCAACTTTACGATGAAACTAATTTACGCAGTGTCTGTTTGCAATCCTCGACCTTTTAGACGGTTGCAACATCGGTTGTGAGCCGGCATGGATGCAGCAATACTTTTATCAGTCTGGGATTATATTCTTTCTATGGGTTTTCTTAGAAAGGCTGTAAACATCGGTTGTGAGCCGGCAAGATTACGCAAAACTTTTATCAACCAAGTTTATATTTATTATATTTTTGCAATTTTTCATTTTTTTTTTTAGGACAACGTTTTTGAAAATTCAAGTATAAATTTGAACTAGTCTAAAGTTTTGCTTATATACTACATAAAAATTATTGATTTAAGTTTAATTTTCCAAAGTAGACGTATATTAATCAGGTTAGAATCTTTATGGGAGGAAAAAAGCGCCAAATTACACACATGTGCCTCTTGATTTCAAATAATCCTTGTTTAGCATCCAACTCATACTTAAAAACACTATCATTTTTGTTCTTTCGCGAATATTCTGGCGAACGTTAGTCTAAAATTAAGGAACCAGCTAGATCTCACACGCTTCAGATCGAGCAAAAGTTACTTTATTCTACCAGTAGGAAAGTATAAACTTGTGACAAAAAATTATTTTATTTTTGAATTTTTATTTTTTCATTTTTTGATATTTTGGTTGTAAAAACGGTGATTTCTGAGGAGGACAACGGCTGCCTGGCACAATCAAAGCGAAGATCCCCCCCTACTAGAATGATCCATTGTCCTCAATGATTTTTACGATGGGTTTTCTACGTAAATCTAAGCCGTTTATCGAATTATGCTAAAGAATAAAACGTTGTCGGTAAGATTGGATATAGGATTCCAAATGAAGTTGAGGGTTGTGGAAGCTCTTGTGATCGAAAGGACAAATACCGCGAGCACGGAAGAGGCTTCAAAAATGGACATCCTGGACAATACAGCACAAAACCCAAAACTATTGGAAAAGGTAGGAGGCAATAGCTCTCACCCTAACAACTAAACACTTAATCATTACTAAGCTAGATACTACTACTGTGATTAACAAAAAAACTAGGGGGGGGGGTTAAAGGGGGGGGGGTGGCTTTCCCACCCAACCAAAAATTTGGGGGGGTGGTTGGGTGGGTTTATTTGGCTGACCCCCAAACGGGGGTGGGAAATAACAATGGGTGCGGCTTTTGGTTTTTTCTTAAAGGGGGGGGGGGGGGGGGGGGGGGGTTTTCGTTATTTTTGTTAATTTGGGGGACCCAATTTTCCCTGGAATTCAGTTGTCACTTAGGGGGGGGTAATGTGTTTTTTTGGGGGGAGGGGGGGGGGTGGGGGGGGGGGGGTGGGGGTTTGTTTTCCGGGGGGGGTTAAACTTTTAAAAATCCCCCCCTATGTTTAACAGGGGCCAGGGGGGGGGGGGGGGGGGGGGGGGGAGGAATTATTCACTTCCAAAAAAAGTGGGGGGTAAGTGCTTTTGAGACGATGACCATTTACTTTTAAGCATTATTTTGTTTGGCCCGGAGTTTTAGGATAACTCAACGGTGCCATACGGAAAGACTTGAACAATCGGTAAATGGTCCTGACCAACGGGACTTCAATTGACCGAAAAGAAAATTTTTCAAGCTGCAGTTAAGAGGAGGACTTGATCACGACGTTTTGAAAACGCGGTTTCTGATCTTTGCGTCAGACATCCTCTTAGTTTTCTCTTTGTTAGATCAAGGAATTTTATAGGTTGCTCTACGCAGTTCACTTAATCATTGAGTTGAACATTTGCGTATTGACACCGCGGTTTTGAGATCAAAGTTGGCTTGTTTAAGGGCTAGTAAGCTCTTGTGTCCAACTCAATCGGCAGATGACATGCCTTTCCATATACAAGCTTGTACGAAGTACACCCGATGGGTGTTTTGTACGCTGTACGGAAGGCCCAGAGAGCGTCATCCAGTTTGTCTAATCCAAGAGGCGAGTTTCGCCACTGTCCTTTCAAGAATTCTTTTTAAACCACGATTTGATACTTCAACCTGTACTTGTCTCGGGTGGTGATACGGCGGTTGGAGGACGATGATGTGACTCCATATTTAAGCATGACCTTTGCAAACTAGTCATTGTAAAAATGTGTTCCACGATCACTGATGAGGCACGAGGGGCACCAAATCTGGCAAAGAGAGATTTAAGAAATTTGCAAACTACTCGGGCGTCGTTTGTGGGGAGCGCCTTTGCTTCAACCCATTTTGATAGTAATCGGCCGCCTCGAGTATGATATTTGTTGCCTTAGAGATGGAACGGTCATGAGTCAATTGCCCCAAAGTTCAAAAGATTTCACCAAACCTGGATGGAATTTTGAGGTCATCTCATCCCTTTGTGAAATTTTTCTTGTCGTTGGACGAGTCGCAATTCTTAACCAACTAGTGCGCATCTTTGTATATTGATGGCCAAAAGAAAATCCGCATCCAATGACTTTTTGGCGGTGTGATTTGCACCGTGATGTCCCCCGGGGCGTCATAGTGGCATGCTTGAGAATGTCGCGAGCTTCTTATGCCGTGCACACACGCGGATCATTTTGATCCGCAAGATTTTTGAACAAGAAGGTTTGTCATCCTCAGACAGTAGTGTTTGACATCTTGAAAAACTTTTGTTTTTCTGTTGGGATGGACATTCCCTTTTTGACAATGAAGTTCCTGCATGTTAGTTTGCGAAATCTGTCAAACCATCGGGTACTATCAACACGAAGAGCAAACTGATCAAGAGTTTCGATGAGGAAATGGTTTCTGTGAGTTCCCATTTGTTATTCGAGTTTATCTTGGTGGGGTTTCAAGTCTGGAAAGATGATCGGAGCCAGTATGGCGATTTCTCGGGGGGGGTAAGATGACGTATGTCCAACTCACCATTGTGGCGCATGCAAGAGAGGGGGGCCAGATTCTTGCTCTTTTTTGTCTCGGATGGTGGTAACATCGATATTCTTGGAGCAAAAAGGAACTGATTATTGAGATATCAATTCTCCACCGCTCAATCTTGGCTTAGCATCCTTTTTGCCTGAGATACTTTATATCAGAAATGGTCAGTATAACTTGCGTTTAGACAAAACGAGATATGACCGGAATTTCTCAAAAGGTATACTACGGCACAGCGTTCTTTTTCAGTCGTAGTGTAGTGTGCTGAGCTTCAGTCAGGGTTTTGCTGGCATAGTGAATTGGGTGGTAATGCTTGTTTTTCGTTTACCCTAGGACTGCCCCCAATTGCAAATTCGCTTGCATCAACTGGGTTCGAAGGGGCAAGTCTGTCGGGAGGCATCAAAATCGGAGCCTCCGTCAATTTTCTTTTTAAGTGTATTAAAGGATCGATCACTCTTTTGAGGAAGAAAAAATGGAGTCTCTTTTTCAAGAAGTGTGTGTCATTGGCAGGCTATTTTTGAGAAGTCTTGCTATGAATCGTCGGTTAAAATCCGGCATGCCAAGAAAACTTCGGACCACTTTCATAGTAGTCGAGTTGAGGGAGTTAGCGATTACGTCAATTTAGCTTCGGTGACCTCAATTCCTGACTTGGAGATTTTGTGTCCAAGAACAATGCCTTCTTTTACCATGAAATGGCTTTTCTCCCAGTTTAGGACCAAATTGGTGTCTTCACACCGTTTCAACATTTTGTCCAAGTGGGATAGGCATGTAGAGAAAGAATCCCCGAAGACTGAAAAGTCATCCATAAACACTTCCATCGTTTTCTCGATCATGTCGTGGAAGATTGCCATCATACATCGTTGGAACGTGCCGGGTGCATTGCATAGCCCAAAAGGCATGCGACGATAGGCAAATGTTCCGTATGGGCAAGTAAAGGTTGTCTTTTCTTGGTCCTTCGGGTCTATGGGAATCTGGAAATAACCCGAAAAGCCATCGAGGAAACAATAGAATTGGTTTCCCGCGAGTCTTTCGAGCATTTGATCCATGAAGGGAAGTGGGAAAGTGGTTCCATTTCATGTAAGCTTCATTCAAACTTTCTATAGTCGATGCACACTCTCCACCCTGTGACCAATCGAATCGGTATAAGATCATTTTCATCATTTTTGACGATAGTCATGCCACCCTTTTTCGGTACACAATGCATCGGGCTTACCCATGGACTGTCAGAAATCGGATAAATCAATCCGGCGTCAAGAAGCTTTTCAACTTCTTTCTTGATGACGTCGTGGATTTTTGGATTTACCCGTCTTTGATGCTGAACCGTCGGTTCGTTAGTCTCTTCCTATGAGGAATTTTGTGGGAATACAAAAACTCTGGGTTGATATCCCTTTGATATAGAAAGTTTCAGGATGGCTGCTTGTGGGACTTAGAACCTCGATTAGAGTGCTTTTCTCATTCTTTAATCTTTTTCAATTATGACGGGAACTTGTCGTCACTCCCTCCTACAAAATGCATATTCTAAATGAGGTGGCAAGTCCTTGAGTTCAACCTCAGGGGGCTCATTAACTGAAGATTCTTCATTGTTTGCTTCACAAATTTTAAGATCTTTTCGACTTTCTGGAAAATAATTTCCTTGATTGGGAGGTGGTGGTGACGGATCACTATTAAGAATTGCTTCGAGGAGAAGAATGTCCCCATCAGGGTCATAATATGTTGGATCAACTTCCGGTGAAGTTGGATCATCCTCTATAGCAAGAAAAGAGTCGGCTTCTTCAAAAAGGAGAAAATCACTGTCCTCGAATGGAGTTAATGTTGGAGATGAAGTAGAGACGATTAGATCATAGTAAGGAGTGGGATTGCCACTCAAGATCACATTAGAAAAACCAAGAACTTCTTGAGAGTATTCTTCACAAGCCATATCAATGACATTAATTCGGTTTGCCATCATATGATGGTAATTAGCCGTGTATCTCGAAGTTTGGCCCAGATTAAATGTAATGGCCTCTCTGCCAATACGAAGGGTTATTTCACCTTCGTATACATCTATCAATGCACGACTGGTCTTTAAGAAACTCCTCCCGAGAATTAAAAGTACTCGGGGGTCTGGCTCAAAATCGACGACCACGAAATCTGCAGGAAATTGGAACTTTCCAACCGTTACATAGACATCTTCAGCGATACCGATCAGTTCAGAGATCGAACGGTCTGCTAGTTCTAGCATCATGCAAGTCGGGGTTAGTTTGGGAAGAGAGAGATTTTTCCATACAAAATATGGCATAAGATTAATGCTTGCGCCATGATCGGCCAAGGCGTTGCATGTATTAATCCCGTAGAATTCACATGGAATAAGAAATCGGCCAGGGTCTCCAAGTTTCTTTGGTAACTTGTTGAGGATGATCGCTGAGCAATTCTCGTTCTATGAAGTTCTAGCCATTTCACTCAATTTTTCTTTGTTTCTGATTAAGGTTTTTAGAGTCGAGGCAAATTTTGGCATAAGCATCAAGGCATCCGTAAAGCTAATTTCGAAACTCAAATCTCTAAAGATTTCATAGAATTTCTCAATTTGGTCGTTAGCTTTTTCACGACGTCTTTCATCATTTCTTCTTGAAGGAAATGGAATTGATGCTTTTTGGTTAGGCATTGAAGCACTAACTGGAGCATTTACGGGCTCAGAGATTGATTCATGATGGACAATAGGGACAACCGGAGGTTGGACGTCTTTGGGGCTTCCGTTATTAGTAGGAAGCATTGTGTCCTTTGTGACCTCGGTCTCACGTTCCATTACTTTAGGAGAAGAAGTAACAGGAATCGTGGGTCTCTTGTAACCAACACCACTTCGAGTGGTAATACCTTTCAAGTCCTCCTTCGGGTTAGTAACGGTGTTACTAGGGAGAGTTCCCGAAGTAGAGGCGGTATTGGAAGTGACAAATTTGGAAAGCATGTCCGTGAGATTGGTCAATTGATTTTGCATGTTTTGACCTTGAGTTTGCATGTTCCTCATCACAGCATCATTAGCCTTTACGTAGGCTTGGAAATCTTCCTTTGATACACCTTGAATTTGAGGAGCTGGGGCTTGATAAGCGGGAGCTTGATAAGCAGGAGGTTGAACAACCTGAGGTCGATAGATTTGACCTTGATTAACCGGGGGTTGGTAAGCTGAAGCTTGATTGAAATTTCCCCGGTTTTGGTTGTAACGGTTCTGATTGTTTCCTTGATTGTTTTGATTGTTTTGAACGGGAGGAAAACCGGGAGGTCGAATTTGATTAGCAATCGGGGCTCGATAACCGGTATTTCCTTGGTTGTAGTTAGCTGCGGCGGCTTGAGAGACGTACTCTTGAATATTGTCACGATAAACGTTGCCATTGGTGGCGGGACAATTTTGGTACGAATGAGTACCACCACAAGTAACACAACTTTCCTCGACCGCTTTTACGGGAGTGGGAGCGGGAGATTGATTTTTCTTATCAAGAAGTAAGGCTTTCACCATATCTTTCAGCTCAGCAACATCGGAAGAAATACCGGGGGTAGAAGTGCTCGAACTCACTTTTGCAACAACCGGTTTGTTACGTGAATTACGAACTTTGGCTTTGCTCTCGATGATTCTTAGGCAATCACGAGGCATTTTATCCAAAAAGTTACCACCCGCGGCTGAATTTAAAGAATCTTGATCATTAGAGTTCAAGGCATTGTAGAATGTATCGAGTTGATGCAATTCTGAAAATCCATGATGTGGACATGCCCGAAGAAGATCGTTGAATCGGTCCCATGCTTCATAAAACGTCTCATCAAATCTTTGTTGAAATCTCGTGATTTCATTTCGAAGATTTGTTGTTTTAGAAGGAGGGAAGAATTTGTTGATGAATTTCGAAACAAGATCATCCCATGTTAGAATCGATCGAGGGGGTTCTTTCTCAAGCCAAATCCGGGCGGCCCCCTCGAGGGAAAATGGGAAAAGCATAAGCTTTACCGACGTACTCGGGACGTTCGGGAACTTCATCGTAGAAGTGATCTTGTTGAAATAACGGATGTGAGCATGAGGGTCTTCTTTGTCATGTCCAAAGAATTGCTTGTTTTGAACGAGGGTAAGCAAACCGTGCTTAAGCTCAAAGTTGTCCGCGGTGATTTCGGGCACAACGATGGCATCCTCGTAACCCTCGGTGGGTGCTTCGAGCAATTGAGCCATAGTACGATTATCGTCCATCGTAACTACGGGAGGAGCTGGATTTTCAATTGGTTCTTCAAGATTAAATGGTTCAACAAAAGCCGGTGGGGCTTGTTGTTGTTGACGGTTAAGATTACGGGATTGAGAACGAGTGCGCATGCACTAAAATATAAAAAGAAAATTTACACTAATTTTTTTTTGGTTTATCAAAAATGAATTCACAATTTATTTTAATAACGGACAACGAAATAAGACAACTTAAACCTAATAATCAACAAGCTTCTCGGTAACTCTTCGAAAAGAAAAACGCACAAAGGAGCGGAGGAATAGGAAAGCGCGAAGCTATTAAAAACCTTTTTCCTTTAGGGTCGTAGTTCCTAGGAACAACCCGCCTTATACCCCTCTTTGAGTTTGTTTATCTTTTAAAAAGATGAAAACCTGTACCTCGCAAGTGACACAAAAGGTAGTTTTTGATTCTTTGGTTCGGGAACTTATTAATGGATAATCTTCAGTTGAATCGTATTATATATTGGTGTTCTTTTATCAACTTGTGATTTTTATTGATAATTAAAGACAATATTTTTATCTTTTTGGTTTTTTTTTGGTTTTTATAATAATAAGTATTCACAATCTTCAAGCACAAATGATCAAACTTCGAAACGACAAACGCTTTCACTCCTCCCCGGCAACGGCGCCAAAAATTAGTTTGTAGAATAATATATATAATATTAATAATACTTAAGCAAATCTCAACAAGTCACCTTTTGACCAAGGTGATAAGTCAAAATCTACAAAGAAAATCAATATGTATCCGGAAGTATGATTCCCGGGTCGTTTATCCCCAACGAGGAGCGAATTGGAAAGTCGGAAGTCGGTTTGAATTTCAATGCTTGAATGGGAAAGATATTGATTGGATTTTCTAAAACTAAGGGAAAAATAAGGCAAACTACACTAAAAACGAGAGAATTACACAAATTATACTAAAAACGCAAACGGGAAGCTAAAATGACACACTAAAAACCCTAATTTTTCAAAATTAAGCCTAAATTGATTTTTTTTCACTTTTAATGGACTTAAATTGACTAAAAAGGAAGTTTGAAGAAAACTAGAACGAAAACGGAGTTAAATTGAGTTCAAAAACGAGAAAACGATAATCGGGCCCGAAACCCGTTCTTTAAAAAGTAAAATTTTGCAAAAATGACCCTACGAAAGTTTTTCTATTTTTCCTAGATACTATATGATAAAATAAAATTTTCTAAAAAAGAAAAATATTTTTTTGATTTTTATTTAATTTATTATAATTAAAAAACAGTTTAAAAGAAAATAAATGATAAAAAATATCAAACGATTATAAAAAAATGTGAAAAAATACAGAAAAGTGGATTAAGGTGTACTGGTTCTATGAAAAATAAAAGCTAGAAAATTGGGCTTATAAATAAGCCGTAATAAGCTGAAAACAGCTTATGGGCTTAATGGGCTAAAATGCCCTTATAAATTAAATGTTGTAACTCACTACCGGATGAGCTATTGTAGCACAGCGGTAGTGAGTGTGTGTTATAAAACGTTGGTGATGGGGTTGAGGTCCCGAGTTCGAGTCTTGCTCACTTGGGGCCTCCCCTAATCCCAACGTTTTTTATTCCCATTTTTTTACAACTTTTTGAAAAAGCTAAAAATAAGCAACTTTAAAAAAGACAAAAATTTTATAACTAGCAAATAAGCACGAAAATAAGCAAAAGAAAGTGGCAGTTAAGCTTTAAAAACTTAAAACTAAAAAGAGCTAACTGTTTGGCTTTTTTAAAGCAAATAAGCAAATGAAAACTTAGTATAAGCTAAGACAGACAATAAGCAATATCTAATAAGCACTTAAGAACAAAAATTAGCAACTGAAATAAGCTAGAATGGCAAATAAGCTAAAAAACTAATAAACACTTAAAATTTACTCTAAAAGGCAAATAAGCTTAAATAAGCTTAAAACAAAACCAAATAAGCTAGAACAAGCTTAGACTAACCTAATAAGCAAAGACAAACCAAAATAAGCTAACACCCATAGACAGATAAGCCATAAAAGGCAAATAAGCTATAAGCTCATAATTGGCAGACAAACAGGCCCTAGGGTCACTTTTGGCTTAAAAATAAGCCACTTAGAGGGCTCCTTAGGCTTAAAAGCTTATATGGGCTTAAAGCTCAGCTTATGAGCTGTCTAGAAAAGCAATAAGCTAAGTTGTTCTAACCTAGGGAAACCAAGAAAAGGGGTTGAGAAAAAGGGAGCTAGCACCAGGGGAGGCTACTTGGCAGTTTCAAGGGCAATAAGCAGGCTTGCTAATAAGCCACCAAATAAACTCTTAATGCAGAATAAAGTCAAAACAGATGGAGTTAAGCTCCTACAGAGCTTATGCACACAAAAAATAGAAGCTAAAAACACTTTTAACTACCTTGATTTTGAAAATGAAAAGGGGACATTTTAACCAAGAGATACTTTACCAAAATTAAGACGGATTTTGATAAAACAAAAGTAGCTAAAAGACTTTTACTCTAATGCATTTGAACACTTAAAACAACCAAAGAACAATGCTTAAAAACCAGTTTTGACATCCCTAATCAAATAAGCTAATAAAAACTGTTATGACTCAACAGTTTTGAAAACCAAATATGAAAGAGCTTAAAACAAACTAAGAGACCATAAGACCTTTTAAAACATGAGTAAATCAACTCAATTAGGCTTGGTAAAGTTAGCTTAGGTGACCCAAAAGGTTTAAAACCTATTTTGACCCGTTTTAGACTTATGCCAAACACCCCTTTTAAAACTGTTTTCAACTATTTTGCTTAATAACTTGATATTTTTATGAATAAACTCCTTAGACCATATATCAAATAAGCTATAACAACAATAATAAGCAAGTTTAAAATGTAAACACCAACGCGAACCTTTACTCTTACGCATGAATATTTTATAAACTATACGTAAACATGTCAAGTAAACATGACAAATTGGCTTGGGAACGTGTATACAAGGTTAATGAACATTTGCATGGGATGAAACACGACTAAGAAATGCTAGGCACATTGTTTTGGCACTAGAGGATCTAACGAACACCCTAAGAAACCATACTGGGCCTTAATGGACCTAGTAGTCATTAGCGAGGCCTAATATGGGCCCAACAGTCCTAATAAGCTCAAAATAGCTTAATTGAGAGCTTATACGAAATTATGGGCTTATTAAAAGCTTAGGAGCTTAAAGGACCTAAACGAATTAAGCCTAAAGACTTAACATACCATTCGGGTTCTTAAATGGGCCTAAGAACCCAATACCAAGAGCTTATTAACTTATTGAATAAGCCATACAATGAAAACAGCTTATTCGCGAGCTTATTAAGAATCTTACAAGCTTATTTGAAACTAATAAGAACTTTGACACAACCTAGAACCAAACCCGGACCCTTATCGGGCTTATTAGCCCACCACCGAGTCCAACATAATCGAATAACTCACAATAAGCTTGGGCAGCTTATTGGTGAACTTATGTAAGCCTAACAGGCTTAATGGACCTAAATAACACTAGTGGACCTTAATGGACCAAGCTCGACCCTTAAAACCCTATTCGAACTCTTAATGGGCCTGAAAGCCCAATAACGAGGGCTTATTTGCTTATGTAAATAAGCCAAACCAAAAACAGACCTAATGATGCTTATTAAGGCTATAAGATAAGTTGGACCATTTCATTCAAACCTTAATGGACTTTTAAAACCAATCGGGTTAGAGTTATTGGGCTAACAAGCCCAATAAGCTCGAATAAGCTCCAATAAGCTCTCTCGAGCTTATTTTTAGCTTAACTGAGTTAAATAAGCTTAATGAAGGCTCTTGTGCTTTTAAAATCCAAATTGGACCTTTAAATGGCTTATTAGACCTTAACGGGTCCAATAAGGCCCAATAAGCTCAATAAGCCAAAATAAGCTCATTCGAGCTTATTTATGGGCTGACAATAGTTTATATGACTTATTGGAACTTAATGAAACATAATGCCACTTGTTAGAACTTAATTGGAGTTAAAATGCGATTTTTACAAGTTAAGGGACTAAAAGTGTCAATTTATAAACTCAAGGGTTAAAAACTGACAAAAACTATTTTAGAAAGGTCTAGGGACTGTTTTAGACATTCTGAAACTTAAAGGGGCTGTTTTAAACACATAAGGACCAAAAATATAATTTTGTAAAGTTGGAGGACTAAAAGTGTAATTATGGAAACCTAAGGGTTTAAAATGTAAATATTATATATTACCTAAACACAAGGGCTGTTTTGTAACTATAGAAACTTAAGGGTATTTTATAAACAAAAGTGATTTTTATAAACACTTAGCGAATCGGACGAATTGTATTCGGACATTATACAAGTAAACCTACGATTTAATAAATACGAATATTTATTAATAACATTTATACGTGTACAAGAATGTGTGAAATCGTATACCTTTCCAAGAGCCATCAAGTGAATATAAATACATAAAACATGTGCACCACCACACAAGTGATAACGGTATATATAAACTAGTAAATTATTGTAGTTTATACATTGAGTCTTTAGCCTAAACTTATAGACTAAGACTGGCCGTATTTACTTAGGTATTTGACGGTGTGATTCATTTGCCGTGCTTGGATATATATTATCATTTCCAGAGGACTATTTACTAAGGTGAGTTCATAGCCCCATGTTTTACAATTGCTTAAATGATTTACATCTCTGGGGTGAGAACATGCTTGTTTTACAAATTGGACGCAATTGTACATTTTATACAATGATTACGTGTTTGCCTAAGTAGCGATAACCCACTGAGCCCTTTATCATGAACTGTCAATCACTAGGTTGTGAGCGCGAGTGTTATAAATAGATCTATTTGGGATTGACATCCCCGTTTGGGTGAGTAGCGCTCACTGTGCCGGGTTGTCGGACAACAAACGTATACCATGTCGGATTGGGATGTTGCGGGTTAGAACATCATTCACGGGCATTTATTGGCAATTTATTGCATTCATACATGTCGTCGAGCTTTAGAGGTATGAGAGCTTAGGATAAAAGGAGTTACTTTTTGTAATGTGTATTGTATTTGTTGCGATAATCATACTTTGAATAGTATCTTGCGGTCCTTACTATTGGATATTAGCATAAAACCTATATAATTCACCAAACTTTATGTTGACGTTTTAAGCATGTTTTCTCAGGTCAATAAGGCACGAGGTGTAGTGATACATTGGAAGTCATTAATTGAAGAGCCACATCAAAGATTTAGGGTCTTATTACATTTTGAGGACAATTGTTATAAACCGAAATCTTTATTTATACTGTTGAACAATTTGAAGCCATAAGCTTATGTAACAGACAAGTATTTTGTTAATCCAATGTATCTTTTTCAAACGACACGTTTAGTGGTCGTTCTCATATCTTGTGCTATTGATCTATGAAGTAACGCCCTCGGATATACATTATATTCCGCTGCTACCCAGATTTGGGGGTGTCACACAATTCACCTTTCGGGTTAGCAATGGTGTTGCCAAGCTAACAGGTGTTAAGTGCGAATTGGGCTTTGGGATTGGGCCGACTTGTTTACAAAAAGGGTTTTGGGTTATTTTTAGTCTTCATAATGTTTAAATGGGCTGACCAGGCCCATTAGATGGGTACGGGTTGGCTCATTTAACATTTCTTCGATACTGGCTTTGTCTTTGAATTTTGACTTTGACTTGGTTGACTTTTTGGCTTTTCACGTTCTTTCTATTCCCGTGCTTGGTTTTGTCCGTTTTGACTTGATTTTTATCTTTTAGTGAATATCCGTTACCTGCACAACACAAATAGCAAAACAAGCATATATTTGGCATTTTATGTCCATTTTTAGTCATTTAGGCTCGTTTTTAAAGGTAAAAGGTATGTGTAATTAAGCACATACCATGCAACATTTTTTAGGGTTGGATAAGAGAAGATTTAAGTGAAAGATTTAGTGTTGTATGGAGAAATGGAGGATAAAAATTTGGTATTTAAAAGGAGGAAGTGACTGTTGGAGTCACTGTTCATGACCGTTGAGGTTAATGTTCACGTACTAAATAAATAAATAAATAAATAAATAACACCCACACCTCTTCATTAACACCGCTTCGGAAGGCAACTCAAACTAAATTTTAGGACAAAAATTCTTTTAACAGGTGAAGACTGTAACAATTCATATTTTCGCATCATTTTACATCAAAAAATATTCAACTATTTATTTTAAACTTCTACGCGTGCCCTTTTAATTTTTATCGTTAAGTTAAATCGCGTAAACTAAAAATCAACAATCAACGTAAACGGGCACCAAAAAAATTAAACTTTACGTCAAGCAAGCATTATATTATTTTTACAAAAGTAATAATCAACTTTTTATATTTTATTTTTATTGGTTACGTAAAGCGTTTACGTTTCATAATTTAATACATTTAGGCATACCCGGGAACACCAATACCTACATAAACATCTTATACTTCTAGTATACTCTTCATGAAATATCAAGATACAAATTTTTGGTCCTTTTCCCTCTCCTAACTCACAGCAACAAGAAGGAGGGGACACGAATCACACCAAAAATCTTTCCAAGACTTCTTATAAGTCATACACTAGTAGCTAGTTTTGACCAACACTTCTCTATGTTTTCCTCTTGATGTCTTGGACTTCCTAATAGTAACATTGACCACCTTCACTTCATAATTCACTAGCAAAACTCACATATCTCTTTGTTTCTCTCCCTACCCACGTCCCACATTAAACCACAAGAACAATCCATAAGTTTTCTTTCTAGTAAGCATACAAGTGATCATGGGTATTATCTAAGGTGTTTGGAAGTATATTGGAAGCTTGGGTTATCCTTCTAGAAAAGGGTTAAACAAGATCAAGTTAGGGTTTTCTCATTAGGGTTTTGATTTAGGTTTTGGTTTTATGAGTTAATATTGTGATCTTTATCATCCTACACTTGTCTAAAGTCTTCTAAACCTTAATCTTTTCAATATTTTTATTTACATATTATACATGCTAGTTATCTTGTGAATCACCACTTAGGGTTTTGTTTTTAAGAGTTTACAAAATGAAATGGACATATACATGCATGTACTACACGAATCTATGTAGTTTTGTAGCAAGGTGATGCTTAAAATACAAAGGACTCACTATTATAAGTATTGTTTAACTTATAAAGATCATGGATAATTTTCTTGTTGAAAGTTTAAAAACATGGTTATATATATATATATATATATATATATATATAGATTATCATGGAAATAATACTTGGACAATTGATGGACTAGAGGACAATAAATATACACTAGTTAGTGTATTAATCATGTTAGATGACTTGTAGTAATTCACACATACCAAAAAGTTATAATATAAGTTTTATACACATTTTATTTAAAAACTTATAAAGTTTCTGTTTTAATTCAAAAAATAAAGTATTTATTTTATAATTTATTAAAATAGTATTTCTCAATATGATCGTAAGCATATAAAGAACTCAAAAATCCAAATAATAACAAAGAAATTACGCCATTTGCAAGTTTAAGATAAAAAATATTTTTATAAAAGTAATTTTATAAAAATATTTTACTGTTCATACCAGAAACTTTTTAGAAAATATTTTATTTAGATAGAACTTTTAATTACGAAGACGTGCTCGAAAGAATCACTAAAAACGGAATTAAAATGGATAAGTTACGATTTTTACGAGGTTACGACGATTAATTTTTAAAAAATAGTTTTATAAAATATGCGTGAACAGTAAAAGTACTGTTCATCAGAGGACTAAAAAATTATAAATTTAGTATTTTGATAAATCTTCTTAATACGAAACCGTGGACATAAAAAACGTATAAAACGAAGTTAAAACAAGAAAGATACACACTATTTTCTATTGTGCACTATTTCCTAACATGAATAGTGTTGATTAGTTTTTAATAAAAAATTTACGAAACATTTTAGAATCACTTATATAATATTTATACGAGTTTTAGCTTTATAAATATTGTTTTACAAGAGGATTGAACTAATTATACGATAACATTATACAAATAATAAAAACGTTAAATCAAGTGTTTTTAACAAAAAGTATTAGTTGGTGGTGTAACATTATAACTTGTGATGTGGTATTTACATTAAGTACATTAGACTCATTCAAACTATAATTACTTAGGTTGCATTCGGACATTCGCGTGACGTTTTTACTTATTTGATATTATCTTGCTACTACATTGAGGTGAGTTTATAGTCCCATGTTTTACTTGTTTAACATATATTTTTGGGGTGAGAACATGCTTGTTTACAAATTTATTTACATGGTTGATTCAAAAGCGTTACATGTTCATTTACAACTCGTTACAAATTGATTTACATACTCATTTACATATCTCATGATGAGATACAATACTTAGTTTAATTTTTGGACGTAAACACGTACTTGAATTTCACTCAAATGATTACGGATTAGCTTAAGCGGATTGAACTGTTAAGTACAAGTTGGTAGACGCGAATGTTATAAAATAGATCTATTCGGGTTTGACAACCCTGTTTGAGTAATTAGCTATCACTGGTGTCGACATTATCGAGTCAACGAACGTTATAGCATGTCGGAGCAAGAACGACACTTACATGAACATGAAAATTACTATGCCTTGAATAAAATGGCATAAAAGTCTGAGCCTCAGTTTCATGAACTTAGAGTAATCATAATCACTCATTTGGCAATACATACTTGAAACATTTCGTGATATTTTCATTTATCATGCATACTTTGAACAACTGCGGTCTAACTTTCATACGTACATTTTTGTGACTATTATAAGGGTTGATATAGGCATACACACTTTGCAAATTTTTGGTTCAACATTTATACTTAAACAAACCTATGAACTCACCAACTTTATGTTGACACTTTTAAGCATGTTTTTCTCAGGTGAATTAGATGCTTGGCTTACTTGATTTGCATTGGAGTCTAAACAATACAATATTACTTTTCAAACGACACGTTTAGAGGTCGTTCTCTCATAGTTTGTGCGAAAGTACTCATGAAGTAACACTCCCGGACACTATTCCGCTGTGACCCAATTTGGGGGTGTTACAGATTGGTATCTAGAGCCAAGGTTATAGAGAACCAGGTCAAATATTTTTACTTGGACTATAACCGTTTTCACAACATTGCATCATACAAATGTTTTCACAGGACATACATACACTATTGAGTTGCATTAGTTGGTTATACTAGATGCTTTCATGATTGATATACGTGTTTATATTATATTATGTATATTTTACAATTATTTATATAAGAGTTATTTATATAAATACTAGAACATTCCTTAAAACATTACAAGTAACACGATGGTCATGACTTTAACATATCATCCTATAACATTTCATCTTTGGAGCACGGCTTAGAGAACTAAACTAATTTCATTTTATTACTCGGTGATTTTGAAGAAAATGCCGCCAAGGAAAGTACTTAGAACCAGAACCACCCCCGCCACTGCCACCGCCACCACCCTAATGACTGATGCTGCTATCAGGGTATTGATATCCCGAGTCGTGGCTGATGCTTTGGCTGAGCAAGAAATTCAAAGAAACAATAACCTCAATGACGATGGAAGCCAAGGTTCTGGAAGTGGTATTGCTAGACCCGTGCGCCCTACTCGTGAGTGCACCTACAGTGATTTCCTCAAATGTCAACCACTGAACTTCAAGGGCACAGAAGGAGTTGTTGGTCTAACTCAATGGTTTGAAAGAATAGAGTATGTCTTCCATATCAGTAACGATGCAATCGAGAATCAAGTCAAGTTTGCTACTTGCACTCTTTATGGAATTAACTTAACATGGTGGAACACTCATGTCAGGACAGTTGGTCATGATGCCACTTATGGTATGCCTTGGAAAACACTTATGAAAATTATGATAGACAAATACTGTCCTCGAAATGAGATTAACAAATTGGAGATAGAGATTTGGGATCTGAAGGTGAAGGGTACTGACTTGGCGAGTTATACCTAACGCTTTCAGGAATTGGCTTTATTGTGC
Organism: Tanacetum coccineum; assembly: GCA_026074375.1. NCBI lineage: Eukaryota > Viridiplantae > Streptophyta > Magnoliopsida > Asterales > Asteraceae > Tanacetum > Tanacetum coccineum. The sequence continues at coordinate 46,534 of BQNB010041681.1, forward strand.
GGGAGGATGTTCCCCGAAGAGTCTGATAAGGTTGAAAAGTATGTCGGTGGTCTTCCTGACATGATGCATCGG
>BQNB010041682.1:0-46604 GCA_026074375.1 Tanacetum coccineum
AGGAGTTGAATATATATGATCAGGACAAACAAATGATATGTCTATTAGTGATTGAATAAAACAGATAAAGATGGATCGTGGGATGGAAAGAGGACGAGCAAAAGATTCGCCTAAATCGCCCACAGTTGGGTGTGTATCTAATCTATATTATTATTATGATTATTATTACCGTCCGTTTTTTATTTTTGTATATTTTTAATAAAAAAAATTTGTTTTTATCTGTTTGGTACGTTTTTTTTCGTTTCTGTCTATTTTACTCCGACGTTATTATACGTTTTCGTACGTAAAAAAAACAGATAAAAACTGATAATCAATAAGGATGAAAGCGTACAAAAGCGGACAAATCGTATGAAAACGTATAATAACGTCGGAGAAAAACGGACAAAAACGAAAAACGGATAAAAAAGCGGATGAAAACGTACGAAAACGTATAATAACGTCAGAGAAAAACGAAAAAAACACACCAAACAGATAAAAAAATTATTAATAATATACAAAAATAAAATATTGGCCGATAATAATCATAATTATAATATTATTAATAATAATTAAAAAATAAAAAAATAAAACATTTTTTTTTTGCAAAATACATCCCTGTGGTTTTTTTTACACAATACATCCCTCGTGAGAAGATAACGGAAAAATATTTGCATCGTTCGTCCTCAGGGATGTATTGTGGCAAACGTTTGCCTAACGAAGGATGTATACTGCCAATAGTTTCGGACATGGATGTATTATGTGAGAAAGTTGAAACCACAAGGATGTATTTTGCAGTTTACTCTAAACTTTATGTTAGAAGCCCTTTTTTTCTTGACAATAATTCCAAGCAAGAATATCTTATGAAAAAGTTGATAAGTTTAGGCATGAATAATATAAGTTTTATATCGTGCAATAGAAGATTGTTCCATTATATTCCAATTTTATTCCATCAAGTTTTTTCGCTGCTTGGTAGTAATGGTACCGGGGAAAATGGTGGTGGTGACGGTGACGGTAGTGGTGGTAGCGATCAGTGTGTTTGAAATGTAAAACTTAATGAATGATCGATAAATATTTAACGAAAGTACTCAAATTGGCAAAAAAATAAGTTGGGTGCCTTTTTATGCCAAAAAAAAGTGTAATACCTTAATTGGAAATGACCCTTAAGTTGAATACATTTTTGTGTCATTTGCCTTAGTTTTAATTTTGCATCATCAAGTTATATTTTAGTATTAATCTCTTTTTGTAATTTACAAGAACACAAAAATGTTCTATTGTGATTACATAAAAAGAATCAAAAGATACAATTTTCTCTTATTTTTTATATAAGATCCTCAAGATCTATTATAATCAAAAGTTATCATAACCTCATGTTGTGATTATATTTATTCATAATAAAATCACAAGTTTTATTACAATGAATAGAGTTAAAATACAATAGCCTCAAGTTATTGTATGTCTTTTAAAGAACCTCAAGTTCTTTGTGATTCTTTTAGATGAATCACGGTAATAACACAACCTCATGTTGTGGTGAATTTTTTTTATTAGAACCTCAAGTTCTAATATGATTCTTCCGTACGGATCAGTGTCATAACATCATGTTATGCTTGAAAAATAATAATTAGAACCTCAAGTTCTAATTTGATTCAATTAATAGAATCATTAACATAACTTCATGTTATGTTATAAAGAAAAAAAAAGATAAAACCTAAGTTTTATCATGATTCCCTCTGGAGAATCAATGATGCGTTGTATTCTAGTAGATCCGAGAGAAATCTACTAAGTTTTAAAGATATAAAACGCAATGGTTAACATCTTGAAACTATGACTCAAAATAAAATTGAGCATCTCCAAATTAATGTACATTCATTGAAAATAAAAAAAGTCCATAATGAAAAGAATGAAAGGTTTATCTTTTAGATTGTATTTTACATACATAAGACAGAAATAAATATGGTATCTACCTGAAAAGGCGTAGATCTCAAAATATTTACCCCCTGGCATGATCGTTTGGGTCATTCGGGTGATATTATGAGGAGGAGAATAATTAAGAGCTCAAATGGGCATCCACTAAAGGATCTCAAGATCCTATTATCAAAAGATTTATCATGTGGAGCACGCTCTCTTGAAAAAATGATAACTAGGCTCTCAATCAATAAACTTGAATGAGACATTTGTGGGTCAATTACTCCTCCGTGTGAACCATTTTGATTATAATAGAATCAATAACATAACCTCATGTTATGTTATAAAAAATAAAAATAAAATATAAAAAAAACTTTAAGTTTTATTATAATTCCCTTAAAAGAATCAAATAACACGACTTCGTGTTATTTTTATATGTTTGTATATAACATCAAGTTCTATTATTGTTAATCATGTCGATATAATTATTTAATCATTTACTGATTTGCTAAATTCATGATTTCGCATGTTTTCTACATGATATTGGCTAAGATTATTTTGCATACTAATGTCATGATATTTGCTAAAATTATACTCGTAATTTTTTTATCTTTTATTTATTTCTATGGTAAACTATATGCATTTACAATGAATATTGCATGTCTTTTTTCTATCTTTTCCTAATCAATTGTGTTTGTACTTGTATTTTTTTATAAAGTGAAGTTTCTAATCATTTTATTCTTGTTATTGAATATGGTTATTGATTTTAAGAAGAAAAAAAGGCATGAACACTACTAATAACATATATCAACATCGTAATATAATCAAGATTAGATACGTTGCTTTAATGGAATGTGATGCATCTATTTATTTTTAGTTTAGATGTGCAGTATAGTATATTTTTACTATCTATCTAAAAATCTATGTTATATATGTGTTGCATGGAAATCGAACGTATGTGTTTAATATACGTTGCATTTGTAATCATATTAATTTATGATTAGTCTTTTATAAAAATGTTAATGGCGTAAAACACAACGCTTTAAAATTACATAAATTTGAAATTGATTTTTTGTACGACTAAGTGGTGTATAATCTCTTAATAAGATTCATAAAATGTTTGCGATATATGAAAAAAAATCCTTATATGGTGATATATGAAATCTTTGGTAAATGATACTTTTGTCATTTTTATGTAGAATATTAAATTTAAAGCTTTCAAATATTGATTTTGTTGTTCTTGACATATCGGAAAAAAAACCATCTCCTTGGACTCTTCATACTGAGTTCCATCTAACTTTGGGGATAATCAATCAAAGCTGAAAATAAGGCCTCTTTACAAGAGTGTGCCACAATAGTGGTATTCTCCCATCGTCTTTTTCACGATGATCTAAAAAAGGAATACTTAACGATAAAAGATTCGTTAAATCTCGCTATAATTGTATGCACCTCAAGATGCATAAAAAAGGAGTATAAGCGAGTTCAGTCTCACAATTGTTGTGTTAGATCTGAATTAAAAGAGAATATCTAAGGGTGAAAGATCTGTTAAATGTATGTGAAAATCTAAAAGAAAATTTTGACCATCAAAAGCAAGAAATTCTTGTAAATGTGAGCACATTTTCACAATATTGAGTATTACATATGAATGATGAAAATAAAAAATACGATGAGATGGTTAATGCCTCGAATATGCTCATAAATCGAGAACGATGCTTTGGTATATAAGTTTTCTTTCTTTACAAAGCAATGGGTATTTGAACAAACACCATAAACCCGTTTACTTAATTTTCTCCATTCAGTAAACTGAATGTGACAACAATAACGATGATCATGTAGATATCGTGATTATGGATGTGGCGAATTTAATTATTGTCGTGTTTATTCAAAGAAACTAGTTGGCAACCTCAAGTTGCAAGATAAAAGATGAAACGATCTTCATTCTCTTATGTGAATGTAATGTAATGATCAACATAAATATCTTCATTCCCTTAAGTGAATGAGATAAAATGATCAATATAAGATCCTCATTCCCTCATGTGAATGTGATAATGTAATGATAAATGTTTAAAGATTATTTATCATGGTAAAAAATATGGTCGAGGTAGTATGACAATGACAAACCACTAGTAGTGGCAAAATAAAATAAAAAAGGAGCAAACAAAAATGCTATTTATGCAAAAATGCAATGTGATGTATGCAAAATACAAGTGTGTCAAAGATATTACACACTATATTCATAGATTTAAGAATCTATGCTAGCACATTTGCTCCATAAAAGAAATATAAAATTGTCATGAGGAACGAAGTTAAATATTAAAGATGCATTATATTCTTTTGTATCTTCCTTGACATGCATTATATAAAGATTAGTAAAAGGTAATCATAGCCATAACATATGTTTATGAACAAAAATTATAATATTTTTGGCATGACCGGTTACACCATCCCGAGTCATTAATGATGCGAAAACTATAGAAGAATAAGATTGTTGTTATCTCTCAAAAGAAGTTGATTATTAATCTATCAACTAGAATGGGGACTCAATTCCCCAATTTTCTAGAAAGAAAACAAATGGATATATGCAGGCATATAAATCCATTGTACGAACCATTTAGAGCTTAAAATCGATGCATCGTCTAAATGGTCATTAAATCACAACCTCAAGTTTGCATGATTAATAGCTCAATGCGAGCCTAACATTTCAGAGTAAGTATTTTCATCATGAATATGCGATGAATTACTTCTAAATTATTAAATGAAAATGAGAGAAAAACTTGTGTTGTTGTATGGGGCCATATTATAATATACATAACAACAACAACAAAAATAGCATCATGCCAATATGTTATTATAAATCCTCCCTTTTATAATTGGTTTTGGTTATAAACCAAACATATCCCGTTTCAGTTTTTTTTGTGCAAATTACTCCACCTAAATGCACATATGCATGATATAGAAGAATGATAATTCCTTCAGGAGGAGAGAAGTAGCTGCAAATTCAGAATGAATTATCATATTCTATTGATCTTCGAAAGAAATTTTATGAATTTATTATTCAATGGATAACCTAATAGCCATTCATAGATATTGGCCAAAAACAAAATTTTAGCTACTCATGCTCTGATTGTAAGTTGTCCCTCAAGGACACTATTTTATTATGACATGCCACAAGCATGATAGACAAATCGATTCCAAATAGAATCCTCGATGAAAAATATAGAGCATGAAAACGAGATTGTCGTTTGAGGTATAAAAGATCCCATGATAGTCTTATAAAGAGACACTAGACTGTTAATACAAATAATGTCTAAAAACGTTATTTATATTTTGTAGATAACAAAATGTAAAAACGTTTACAATAAAAATAAACGTTTACAAATTATTAATCATAAATTTCCATTTCAAATGTAAATCACTTAAGGTATGCATAAACAAATCATTAAACATGATTAGTGAGCAAGAAAATAATTTTTCTTAACCATCACATTTTTACAAAAGTATTTTTACAAAAATAAATATATACAAAATACTTTTTAAATAAAAAATATTTTATTTAAACATATAAATTCAAATCTGGTTTTCCCCCCAAAATGGAACCTTCCATACCAGATAAAACCTTCCCCACTAAAAGACAAAAAGGGGAGCGTTAGTCTACGGCGGCCTCCTGATAGGCCTGGCGGCCCCCAGATATATCTGGGACCGCCAGGACCGCCGGCAGTTACCGTTGGGTTTTCCTGCCTATAAATACTAAACTATTTCCACCTGAAAAATAGACCTCTTTGCATGAATTTTTTCAGTCTTCTTTCTCTCTCTAAAAACCTTCTTTCTCTCACTAAATCTCTTGATCACTAACATTGTTTGATCTTGTTTCAAGTGATCCAATCTCTTCTTTCTCATCTCTCTTCTCCTCTCTATCAAGTGCAAGATAAGAACATTCGTATTCGCCAAGAAATGAATTGTTGTAGTCTAGTGATTTCTCCTTCTTTCTTCTAAGAACCAAATCTCTATCTTGATTATCTTGTGTGGTTGTGTAAATCGGATAGTGTATAAATCCGATAGTGTAGATCTTGTGATTGTGTATTACTTATGAAGTGGTAGATTGGTTCTAGCTAAGATTAGGACTCGACATTTAGCTTAGTGTCGGAAAATAACGTAAGCGACGTGTAAACGGTTTTCTCCGCCTAAAGGGAGCTTGTTGACATAGTGAAATCCCTCTCCATATGATCACTTTGCTCATGAGAAATCTGATTAGGAAAGTCAAGACTAATAGAAGCAGTAGGTTTGTCCGGCTTACCAAAACGATTGGCAAAATGGTCGAAGAACTCTTTCTTGACATCATTCGGGTTTTCAATCCAATTACCATCAACCATAACCCCCCTAATATTTTGAATATTACGCCTTTTGTTTATGATACCATGAAAAAAACCGGAATTCTCATCTCCTTCTACCGCCCATTTAATTTTAGCCTTTTGAGCCCTTTCCTTCGATTCTAAATTATCTATCTTTTGGATTTGATGAAGAATAGCTAAGCGGGAATTGACCAGCTCTTCATTCCCAAGCCCTCTATCAATATCCAGATCAATTTCCTCCAACTGTTTTTTAAGTCTAAGCTGATCGTTTTTCCGGGTCCCCGAATTACTCTTATTCCAAATACGAATCTGATTCTTAAGATTTCTAAGTTTATTTCATCAAACTGAAGAGCATTATATCCCACCATAAGGACTGTTTTTTCCAAAGTGTTTCTCCACAAATGTGTTAAAACCATCCATCTCAAGCCAATGATGGAAAAAACGAAATGGAGTAGGGCCATAAATCGTAACATTTTCTTTAAGAAAGAATAGGCGATGAACCGACAGAAACCCTCCAATTAACAGCTTTAATGTTCGGGCTTCCACTAATAACACTCTCCGAAACCAAGAATCTATCTAACTTGCTCATCTTTGTTGCGGATCTATGACACCAAGTAAAGCGACATCCACCTAAGTTAACTTCAACCAATCCCGAATCCAAAATAAAAGAATTAAATCTATGAGCACCATGTGGATTAAAATGAGTTCCGAATCTATCAGATTTGACACGAACCTCATTAAAATCACCCATGATTATAAACAGTCCCCTAATCCTCTTATCTACCTCGAAACCTGAAAAAAATCCCAAAGAGCTTGTTTACTTTACCCTCTTGAGATCATACACACCAATAACCATACATAATTCTTTCCCGTTAACCTCCACTTACCTCTAGTAATCACAAAATAATCAGACACCGTCACACTGTTTTTGCAAAAAGAATTAGTATCCCATACGCAAAGGATACCTCCCGAATTTCCAACCGCCTCACTATACACATAATCAAAAACCGAATTCCCACCAACACGTTTCACACAGAAGTCCCAATCTTTTCCATTTTTGTTCTTGTATAACTAAAAAATTCACACGTTATTTTTGATACAAAGATCTTTAACCAATCTTTCTTGGCCCTTTTGTGCAAGTCCTTGTATATTTAAAGATAAAAATTCCTCTATAACCTTCTTTCCCTCCTTGTGTATCCAATGAGTTCTTCCAAATTGCTATGACTCCTTCCATTTTGAATCCCCTAACCTGTCCAACTTTTATCACATTTCAAGTAAACACCACCATGGATGCCACCTGATTCTATGAATTCAAAAACCTTGAAGTGACCCGCTGATATAGACCCATTAGCACTACCTTTCAATTTATCAACATCACCAGCCTCACTGAATTCATCATTCTGGTCTACCTTCTTCTCTGATGTGTCATTTTCACAATTATGTGTCAAAGGTGTGAAACCTGGTGGATGCTTCCAACTATCTTCAGTAATTGGAGTATCCTTATCATCTAATTAATTCTGACACTTAAGTAGATAATATAAATTAAATGGGTTGTCCGAACTTCCTTTCCTTTTCGTAATATACATCCACATGATTATTTTCCAGCTCTCCATCTTCAAATAAAGACTCAGGTACTATCTCCGCAACCATCACTATGTTCATCCTTGATTCCGTTCTTTTAACTTCATCTTCCTCATACCATGGAGTTATCATCTTCATATTCCGTATTCAACCCTGTGAAATTCACGGGACCCAACCTTGAGTTTCATAGCACAAATCCAATACAATCATACCTCGTGAGTGATTTTAAAATCTTCTCTGATAACTATTTTCCTGCCTCAAATAAACACAAAGGTTTTTTTTTTTTTTTTTTTTTTCTTCTTTTTTTTTCTTTTTTAGAATGAAACGCAGTCTCATCCTGAACATCCACATCGAGCAATTTTCCCCACTTTTCCAGCAATTCAGTAAATGAAATATTTGTTCCATAACTTGAAAGGAACACCTTCACTTCGACCCACGCAATCCTACCATCAACCTCGAATTCGTTGTACCTTTAATAACCTGAGAAAACCATGACATGACACTAACACATTTATGAATTTTTCCATGGATTTCCAGTGATTTGAAATTTCCAACATAACCCATTGTTCTCCCATATATTTGATAACAATATCGGAAAAGCCTTCATTCCCCAAAGCCATTTTCAGATTGGCTAAAGAAGCAAAAACTTTTACCCTTCCAAAAAGAGCATTATCAACATTCATAGACATAACACATCAACTCCCAAAACTAAGATGGTTCTGAAATCTAACCAACCAACTTCGTCTTTGAAAACCCATTTAACACACCCCTGTAGATTTTTTCATTACCTAAATCCCACTCATGGTTTGGTTTAACAGAAGAGTAGGAGTAACATTGGCTTCTTATAACCCTCACCTAGTTCTTACCATTTGGGTCTTAGGAATGAGCGGATATTCCGCATGGAGTCAAACACGACCAATCCAAACAGTACAGAGATTTATTAACAAGTCCTTTTTCACTGAATACATTTATGAATTTGACAAATCCAAACCTTTTTCCGTACTTTGATTTCTTGACAGGAATGTAAGAATCCACCACATGACCGTATTGCTTGCACGCTAGAAATAACTCCTTGGCCGATACATTATCAGATAAATTCCGTAACAAAGACAGATGTGAAATCCTATCAACATCGTCCTCTTTGGTTGTGTATCTTCCCATTGAACACACCAAAACTAAATTGCCTAAACAAAAAACACCTTTGGATCGAAGAGAGCTCTAAAAAACAATTACTTCTAAAAACCGAACGATAAAATGTCCTACCTTTGATGTCCCACTTTTGTTGTCTCGCCTCTGGTGTCCCCACGCACAAGATTACCACCTCATGACGTCCCAACTATAGTGTCCCATCTATGATATTCCATTCGGATCATCTATCAAGGATTCAAAATAAATTTTTTTTTTTTTTGATTGAAGGGATTTCTGGAGATTAATGAATGATTATTATGATGAATAGATGAAGGATTGAAGGATTGAAAATGGATCTAAGACAAATTGTATTTTGTAAGAGGCTAATCTTGCGAAACCCTTTTGAGATTGACTAATAGGTGTTAAAGAAAGATTGGTTATTAATTAAAATGACACTGTTTAATTCAATTCGGAAATGTTACCGCGGGTATTTTTTTATCTGAATGCGTCGGTACTTTTATAACATTTTTTTCCTCCTTATTTTGTACTGACAATTTAAAAAAAAAAAAAAAAAAAACTAATTGGGTCGGGCCAGCACTGTAGCACTGTAGCAGTGCTACAGTGCTTAAGATGAATAGTGCACATGGGTGCAAAAACGCTGTCGTTTCAAATGTAAAATGTGTAATATAAGTAATATTGTGATCATCTCTCCACCCCATATTCAACTTTGTAACTGTTTACAATTTCGTCCCTTTTATATCACAACCTCCTTGAGGGGAAGGAATGGATACGTTCTTATTTTTTGTAAAAGTCAATGTAAAATGATAGAACCCCTTGGGGTATGATTTATTATTGACCACTATTTATAGTGGTAAAACCCTAATACCCTAAACCCACAATATGGGCTTGGGCCTATTTATTCACTAATACTCCCCCGCAGTCCGAGCGGCGAAATCACAAAAGCTCAGACTGGAGTAGTAAACTAGAAAAGAAAAGAAACAAAAAAGACAAAACATTAAAAGAAATAATAGCGATGAAGACATCCGACAACAAGCGTCTTCAAACAATCTTCAAACTTGAAGTCATGAACTGATAAACCTGGATAAACCAATATAACCGAAGCACGAACAACAACATACGATTGTGTGGATTTGTGACCTTAGCACAAATCACCAACACAAATAACGATTGTGTGGATTTATGACCTTAGCACAAATCACCAACACAACAAACAAATAATAAAACTTAAAAAAAAAACATAATAGCTGCTGCACCACGGTCTTGTTGATCAGGAAACAGATCTTCAGATCCGACACAAGTAAAAAAGATCACGATAATATTGGAAGGATGGCTGGTGACGATGACGTCATGCTTTTCTTTGAGGGCTGGTGATGATGACGATGGCGGCTAGGTTTTTTTTTTGATTTAGGGTTTGACAAGGAACCCTCCGAATCAATCTACGATTTGTTCGATGACCGGAGGACAACTATTTTGTGAAGAAGGTTAGTGTTTTTGAGCGGAAGATATGTGATTAGGGTTTAGGATCTTAATGTCTGATTAGGGTTTAGGACCACTATTTGAGTTATGATTTATTATTGACCATTATTTATAGTGGTAAAACCCTAATACCCTAAACCCACAAACGGGCTTGGGCCTATTTATTCACTAATACTCCCCCGCAGTCCGAGCGGCGAAATCGCGAAAGCTCGGACCGAAGAAGAAAATTAAGAAAGCAAAATAAAACAATAAACCAAAATAAAACGGGATAACCCAAAGTATCCCCTATTCTAATTTTTTGTTTACGGATAACCAAAGTATCCGAAGGATAAACCAAAGTATCTCAAACAGTCGTATTGTTTGTTTAAGTTGAAAGCCTCTTCTTCTTCTATCATCTTCTTCGTTGTTTGTTTGAGTTGAAAGCTCTTCTTCTTCTATCATTTTATTTATGCAGACTCAAGGTATAACATCTGTCGATGAAGCACACAACCTGTATCTATCTGCTTAACACGGCAGACTCAAGGTATATCTATCTTGTCAAAGATGGCAGACTCAACCTGTATCTATCTGCCAAAAACCAAAAGTCGTCTCGGGACTTAAACCTTAGATTCGACAAAAGTCGTCTCGGGACTTATACCCTAGATTCGACACCAACAAAAGTCGTCTCGGGATTTGATACCCTAGATTCGACACCAACAAAAGTCGTCTCGGGAATAAGAACCCTAGATTCGACACCAACAAAAGTCGTCTCGGGAATTAATACCTTAGATTCGACATAAAAAAAAACAATTAAAGTAACTATAATGATAGAGTTGCAGAGTCAACACCAAAACCACCAATGACGAGAGGGAGGTGAGTGGTGACGATGGCGGCTAGTTTTTTTTTTTTGATTTAGGGTTTGACAAGGATCCCTCCGAATCATCGACGAGTTGTCGATGACCGGAGGACAACTATTTTGTGAAGAAGGTTAGTGTTTTTGAGCGGAAGAGACGTGATTAGGGTTTAGGATCTTAATGGCTGATACCATGTAGAATGATAGAAAACCTATTGAGTTATGATTTATTATTGACCACTATTTATAGTGGTAAAACTCTAATACCCTAAACCCACAAACGGGCTTGGGCCTATTTATTCACTAATAGTCAACACCATTTTTTCAAGCAATTCATGCTGATAACGTGTTGTGAATGTAAAGAACAAGAACAAGAGATGAAGAGAAGTATGAGAGGAAGAGAGAATTATTATTGAGTTATCTCCATCATGTTACAATATGAGATATTTATAAGGCATAGGAAAACCTAACTTGTTAATCAAGATTAAAATGAATAGACATAAGCCCATAATATTTTACAATATGATTATTATTTTTTCTTTAAATTCATTTTATTTACTTATAAATATCTTCATATTCTATCTTTTCTATACACAACTTTTCATTATATCTATATATTTAGTCTCGTAACATCTATAACTTACTATTAAAAATTTATATAACTTGCCATTCGCATAAAAGAGCTAGGTGTAGTAGTGTCTTATAATTTTATAGTGCACGTCACCTCACTGCATACCCTATGATACCATTATAACTAAAACATCAAATCCAGTTATAACATGTTATAGGCGCGAATGTGTCCCATGACACACAATAACAAAAATTACCTCACTAAATTAAAATGCGGATAACTAAAGTAATGAGGATACATGGCACCAAGTATGGTATTTGACTATGTCATATGACAAAAACATGCCAGATAACATGTTATGTGTCACTGTGTCGTGCTTTGAGTGTTTCGGGAAAGAGGAGGTGACTTCTCTCGCTCAAGAGTCAAAATTGTCATGTCAACCATAACTTTTATACTATTCAAAATGATTAGATTATGCCCAAAAGTTTTAAGTCCACTTCCTCTTAGCCCATGTTAACCCGACTCCATTTTCAAAGCTTATTTTCATGTACATGGCCAAGATTAGTGTAGATAACTTATTTTCGAAGCTGATTACCATAAATTAAAATAATATAAATAAATAAAATGTGATTTATTTTACATTGTCCTGGTCGCAAAGGTTTTCAATTTTGCACTGTCTAGGTGAACTAAAAAAACGAGAATGTCAAGTAACTTAAGTCGTGTTTGTATACAAACGTCACCTAATGAACGAGAAAATACATCACCGGAAAATGAAAGCTCTCCGTAGAGTTTTGGTTGAACTAAAGTTACTTATCTTCAAATATACTTAAAACATTTGTATTATACCGTGCCGTAAGTCCAACCTGATAGTAGAACATGACATTGCTAACAAAATTTTGCGCCATAAACTTGCAGGTCGGCATATAGTGAAAATTTCTCTTGTTTCATGTGTTCCTGACCGAAGGTCAGTATATAGTGAACTTTCAACTTTGAATCTAGATGCTTGCAAAGACTTTGTCGTAAAGGTTACCAGCATCATATTATAATCTGTCACAGTAATCATCTCTCTCTACAACAACAACGAAACAACGGAGGAGGAGGAAAAGAGAGAGATTGAATCCTTGTGACAGACAAGTTCATCAATCTGATGCTGGTAACCTTTACGACAAAGTCTTTGCAAGCATCTAGATTCAAAGTTGAAAGTTCACTATATACTGACCTTCGGTCAGGAACACATGAAACAAGAGAAATTTTCATCAATATTGCCGCCTGCAGTTTAGGCGCCAAAATTTTGTTAGCAATGTCATGTTCTACTATCAGGTTGGACTTACGGCACGGTATAATACAAATGTTTTAAGTATATTTGAAGATAAGTAACTTTAGTTCAACCAAAACTCTACGGAGAGCTTTCATTTGCCGGAGATGTATTATCTCGTATCATTAGGTGACCAGTTTGTTACAAACACGACTTAAGTTCCTGACATTCTCGTTTTCTTTATTTCACCAGCCGTGCAAAAATTGAAAACCTTTGCGACCAGGACAATGTAAAATAAATCACATTTTATTTATTTATATTATTTTAATTTATGGTAATCAGCTTCGAAAATAAGTTATCTACACTAATCTTGGCCATGTACATGAAAATAAGCTTTGAAAATGGAGTCGGGTTAACATGGGCTAAGAGGAAGTGGACTTAAAACTTTTGGGCATAATCTAATCATTTTGAATAGTATAAAAGTTATGGTTGACATGACAATTTTGACTCTTGAGCGAGAGAAGTCACCTCCTCTTTCCCGAAACACTCAAAGCACGACACAGTGACACATAACATGTTATCTGGCATGTTTTTGTCATATGACATAGTCAAATACCATACTTGGTGCCATGTATCCTCATTACTTTAGTTATCCGCATTTTAATTTAGTGAGGTAATTTTTGTTATTGTGTGTCATGGGACACATTCGCGCCTATAACATGTTATAACTGGATTTGATGTTTTAGTTATAATGGTATCATAGGGTATGCAGTGAGGTGACGTGCACTATAAAATTATAAGACACTACTACACCTAGCTCTTTTATGCGAATGGCAAGTTATATAAATTTTTAATAGTAAGTTATAGATGTTACGAGACTAAATATATAGATATAATGAAAAGTTGTGTATAGAAAAGATAGAATATGAAGATATTTATAAGTAAATAAAATGAATTTAAAGAAAAAATAATAATCATATTGTAAAATATTATGGGCTTATGGGCTTATGTCATTCATTTTAATCTTGATTAACAAGTTAGGTTTTTCTATGCCTTATAAATATCTCATATGTAACAATGATGAGATAACTCAATAATAATTCTCTCTTCCTCTCATACTTCTCTTCATCTCTTGTTCTTGTTCTTTACATTCACAACACGTTATCAGCATGAATTGCTTGAAAAAATGGTGTTGACTATTAGTGAATAAATAGGCCCAAGCCCGTTTGTGGGTTTAGGGTATTAGAGTTTTACCACTATAAATAGTGGTCAATAATAAATCATAACTCAAGGGGTTTTCTATCATTCTACATGGTATCAGCCATTAAGATCCTAAACCCTAATCACGTATCTTTCGCTCAAAACACTAACCTTCTTCACAAAATAGTTGTCCTCCGGTCATCGACAACTCGTCGATGATTCGGAGGGATCCTTGTCAAACCCTAAATCAAAAAAAAAAAAAAAACCTAGCCGCCATCGTCAACACTCACCTCCCTCTCGTCATTGGTGGTTTTGGTGTTGACTCTGCAACTCTATCATTATAGTTATTTAATTGTTTTTTTATGTCGAATCCAGGGTATTAATTCCCGAGACGACTTTTGTTGGTGTCGAATCTAGGGTTCTTATTCCCGAGACGACTTTTGTTGGTGTCGAATCTAGGGTATCAAATCCCGAGATGACTTTTGTTGGTGTCGAATCTAGGGTATAAGTCCCGAGACGACTTTTGTCGAATCTAGGGTTTAAATCCCGAGACGACTTTTGGTTTTGCAAAGATAGTACCGGTTAAGTCTGCTCATCTTGACAAGATAGATTATACCTTGAGTCCTGCCGTGTTAAGGCAATAGATACAGGTTAAAGTCTCCATCTTCGACAGATAGATATACCTTGAGTCTGCATAAATAAAATGATAGAAGAAGAAGAGCTTTCAACTCAAACAAACAACGAAGAAGATGATAGAAGAAGAAGAGGCTTTCAACTTAAACAAACAATACGACTGTTTGAGATACTTTGGTTTATCCTTCGGATACTTTTGGTTATCCGTAAACAAAAAATAGAAATAGGGATACTTGGGTTATCCCGTTTTATTTTGGTTTATTGTTTTATTTTGCTTTCTTAATTTTCTTCTTCGGTCCGAGCTTTCGCGATTTCGCCGCTCGGACTGCGGGGGAGTATTAGTGAATAAATAGGCCCAAGCCCGTTTGTGGGTTTAGGGTATTAGGGTTTTACCACTATAAATAATGGTCAATAATAAATCATAACTCAAATAGTGGTCCTAAACCCTAATCAGACATTAAGATCCTAAACCCTAATCACATATCTTCCGCTCAAAAACACTAACCTTCTTCACAAAATAGTTTGTCCTCAACGTCAAACGACAACTCGTCGATGATTCGGAGGGATCCCCGTCAAACCCTAAATCAAAAAAAAAAACCTAGCCGCCATCGTCATCATCACCAGCCCTCAAAGAAAAGCATGACGTCATCGTCACCAGCCATCCTTCCAATATTATCGTGATCTTTTTTACTTGTGTCGGATCTGAAGATTTGTTTCCTGATCAACAAGACCTGTGTGCAGCAACTATTATGTTTTTTTTTTTTAAGTTTAAAATATTTGTTTGTTGTTTGTATTTGTGCTAAGGTCATAAACCACACAATCGTTTAATTGTGTTGTTGATTGTGCTAAGGTCAACAAATCCACACAATCGTATGTTGTTTGTTCGGCTTCGGTATATTGGTTTATCATGTTTATCCAGTTCATGATTTTCAAGTTTGAAGATTGTTGAAGACGCCTGTTGTCGGATTTTCAATCGCCATAATTTTTCATTAATGTTTTGTCTTTTTTGTTTCTTTTCTTTTCTAGTTTACTACTCCAGTCTGAGCTTTTGTGATTTCGTCGCTCGGACTGCGGGGGAGTATTAGTGAATAAATAGGCCCAAGCCCATTTGTGGGTTTAGGGTATTAAGGTTTTACCACTATAAATAGTGGTCAATAATAAATCATACCCCAAGGGGTTCTATCATTTTACATTGACTTTTACAAAAAATAAGAACGTATCCATTCCTTCCCCTCAAGGAGGTTGTGATATAAAAGGGACGAAATTGTAAACAGTTACAAAGTTGAATATGGGGTGGAGAGATGATCACAATATTACTATATTACACATTTTACATTTGAAACGACAGCGTTTTTGCACATGGTGCACTATTCATCTTAAGCACTGTAGCACTGCTACAGTGCTACAGTGCTGGGCCAAAAAGAGGCCGAAAAAAATTATGGGCCCACCCCAATTTAGTTTTTTTTTTTTTTTAAATTGTCAGCACAAAATAAGGAGGAAAAAAATGTTATAAAAGTACCGACGCATTCAGATAAAAAAATACCCGCGGTAACATTTCCGAATTGAATTAAACAGTGTCATTTTAATTAATAACCAACTTCTTAAAACACCTATTTATCAATCATCAAAAGGGTTTCGTAAGATTAGCCTCTTACAAAATACAATTTGTCTTAGATCCATTTTCAATCCTTAATCCTTCATCTATTATCTAATAATCTTCATTAATCTCCAGAAATCCCTTCAATCAAAAAAAAAAATTTTATTTTTGAATCCTTGATAGATGATCCGAATGGAATATCATAGATGGGACACTATAGTTGGGACGTCATAGGTGGTACATCCTTGTGGTGGGACACCAGAGGCGAGACAACCAAAGTGGGACATCAAAGGATGGACAATTTAGTCGTTCGTTTTTTTAGAAGTAATTGTTTTTTTAGGAGCTCTCTCGATCCAAAGGTGTTTTTCGTTAGCAATTAGTTTTGGTGTGTTCAATGGGAAGAACACAACGCTAAGAGGAGATGTTGATAGGATTTCAACATCTGTCTATGTTACGAATTTTCCGGATAATGTATCGGCCAAGGAGTTATTTCTAGCGTGCAAGCAATACGGTCATGTGGTGGATTCTTACATTCCTGTCAAGAAATCAAAGTACGGTAAAAGGTTTGGATTTGTCAAATCAAAATTATTCAGTGGAAAAAAGACTTGTTAATAATCTCTGTACTGTTTTGGATTGGTCGTGTTAGACTCCATTCGAAAATCGCTCCATTCAAAGACCCAAGTGTAAGAACATAAGTGGGGGGGGAGAGAGGGTAATAAGAAGCCAAATGTTGACACCTACTCCTCTGTTAAACCAAACCTGAGTGGGAGTTTAGTAAGAAAAATCTTACAGGGGTGTGTTAAATGGGAAACAAAGACGAAGTGTGGTTGGTAAGCATATCAGAACCAACGATAGTTTTGGGATATGAATGTGTTATGTCATATGAATGTTGATAAAAAGCTCTTTTGTAAGGGAGTAAAAGTTTTTGCTTCTCTAGCCAATCTGAAAATGGCTTTGGGGAATGAAGGCTTTTCCGATATTGTTATCAAATATATGGAGAACAATGGGTTATGTTGGAATTCAAATCACTGGAATCAATGGAAAAATTCAAAAAATGAGTTTAGTGTCATGACAATGGTTTTTCTCAGGTTATAAAGGCTAACAAACGAATTCGAGGTTGATGGTAGGATTGCGTGGTCGAAGTGGAAGGTGCATCTTTCAAGTTATGGACATAATAATACATTTACTAGAGATTGCTGAAAAGTGGGAAATTGTCTCGATGTGGATGATCAGATGAACTTGTTTTCATTCTAAAAGACTTTGTGTTTATTTGGAAGGCAGGAAATAGTATCAGAGAAGATTTTAAAATCACTCACCGAGGTAAGATGAATTGGATTGAGCTAATGACAACTAAGGTTGGATCCCCCGGAATTCACAGATGAATACGAAAGTGAAGAATGAAAACTCCATGGATGAGAAGGTGAGAGATTAAAAAGAACGGAATCAAAGATGAACATAGTGATGGTGAGATAGTACCTGAGTCTTTATTTGAAGATGGAGAGCTGGAAAATAATCACGTGGATGGTATATTTTCGGAAAAGGAAAAGGAAGTTTCGGAAGACCCATTTAATTTATATTCTCATACTTAAGCGGCATAAAAAAGTTAGATGATAAGGATAAACCAATTCTGAAGATAGTTTGAAGCATCCACCAGGTATCACACCTTTACACATAAATTGTGAAAATGACACATCATAGAAGAAGGAATACCAGAATATATGAAACTCAGTGGAGTCTGGTGATGTTGATAAATTGAAAGGTAGTGCTAATAGGGTCTAGATCAGCGGGTTCACTTCAAGGTGTTGAAATTCCTAGAACAGGTGGATCCATGGTGGGTTTACTTGAAGATAGTGATAAAAGTTGGAACAGGTATATGGGATTCAAAATGGAAGAGTCGATAGCAAATTGGAAGGAACTCAATGAACACAAGAGGGAAAAGAAGGTAAAAGATGAATTCTATCTTTAAATATACAAGGCCTGCCCAAAAGGCCGAAGAAGATTGGGTTAAAGAACTTAGTATCAAAAATAAAGGAATTTTTAGTTATAATGAATCAAAAATGGAAAAGATTGATGACTCCTGTGTGAAACTGTGTTGGGGGAATCGGTTTTTGAATAATGTGAATAAGTGAGGTCGGTTGGAAAATCGGGAGGTATCCTTTGCGTATGGATACTAATTCCTTCTTTGCAAAAAACAGTGTGAACGGTGTCTGATTAATTGGTGATTACTAGAGGTAAGTATTAACGGAAAGAATATTATGATTATTGGTGGTGTGTATGCTCCTCAAGAGGGTAAAGAAAAACAAGCTCTTTGGGATTTTCTTCGTTTCGAGGTAGATAAGTGGAACGGGGATGTTATTATCATGGGTGATTTTAATGAGGTTCGTGTCAAATCTGATAGATTCGGAACTCATTTTAATCCACATGGTGCTCATAGATTTAATTCTTTTATTTTGGATTCGGGATTGGTTGAAGTTAACTTAGGTGGATGTCGCTTTACTTGGTGTCATAGATCCGCAACAAAGATGAGCAAGTTAGATAGATTCTTGGTTTTCGGAGACGTGTTATTATTGGAAAGCCCCGAACATAAAGCTGTTACAATTGGAGAGGCTCTTGTCGGATCATCGGCCTATCTTCTTAAAGAAAATGGTTACGATTATGGCCCTACTCCTTTTACGTTTTTTCCATCCTGGCTTAAGGATGGTTTTAACACTTGTGGAGAACACTTGGAAAACAGTCCCTATGGTGGAAATAATGCTCTTCTAAGTTTTATGCAATAAACTTAGAAATCTTAAGAATCAATTCACGTAATTGGAATAGAGATAATATCGGGACCCCGAAAAACGATCAGCTAACTTAAAAAACAGTTTGGAGAGAAATTGATCTGATATTTGATAGAGGGCTTGGGAATGAAGAGCTGGTCAATTCCCGCTTAGCTATTCTTCATCAAATCCAAAAGATAGATAATTTAGAATCGAAGGAAAGGGCTCAAAAGGCTAAAATTAAATGGGCGGTAGAAGGAGATGAGAATTCCGGTTTTTTTCATGGTATCATAACCCAAAGGCGTAATATCAAAATATTTAGGGGGGTATATGGTTGAAGGTAATTGGATATGAAAACCCGAAATTATGTCAATAAAGAGTTCTTCTACCATATTTGCCAATCGTTTTGGTAAGCCGGAACAAACCTACTGCTTCTTAATAGGTCTTGACTTTTCCTATCAGATTTCTCATGAGCAAAGTGATCCGATAGGGATAGGGAGGTTCTAATGATGAAATTAAGAAATCGGTTTGGGAATGTGGTACCGACAAAGCCCCGGGTCCGGATGGATTCACGTTTGGTTTTTTCAGACACTTTTGGCATCTTGTGGATAGGGATGTTTGTGAAGCGGTGAGGTATTTTTTTAAAATTTTCTGATTTACCCAAAGGGTGTAATTCATCTTTCATTGCCTTAATTCCGAAAATTCCGGATGCTAATCTTGTTAAGGATTTTAGACCGATTAGCCTCATTGGTAACATATATAAAATCATTGCTAAGATTTTTAACTAATCGTACTGAGTTGATGTCTTGGTGGATTATTAATTAGGTTCAATCGGCTTTCATTAAAGATAGGCAAATTCTTGATGGGCCTTTTATTTTAAATGAAGTCATGTCTTGGTGTAAGAAAAAGAAAAAACAAACTCTTCTTTTCAAAGTGGACTTTGAAAAAGCATATGACTCGGTAAGGTGGGATTTTCTTGATGATGTATTTAGGCAAGTTTGGGTTTAGGGGATAAATGGAGAAAATGGATCAATGTTGTCTTCATTCTTCGAAAGGGTCCTAATCATTATAATGGTAAGTTCCAACCGACGAGTTTCAATTGTAGAGGTTTTAAACAAGGTGATCCGTTATCTCCTTTTTTATTCTTATTAATCATGGGAAAAGTCTCCATATTTTCATTTTCAAAGAAGTGGTTGATGCCGGTATGTTCCATGGTATCGATGTTGGTGTTTGGTTAATCTTTCGCACAGACTATGTTCTATGCTATGATGCGGTTTTATAATAGGTGAATGGAGCGAAAGTAATATAACTTCTCTTAATCCATGTTCTTGATGTTTTCATAAGGTTTCATTCAGGTTTAAAAAATCAATAGTGCAAAAGCAAAAATCATGGCAGAAGTTGATAATGGTAAAGTCTCTCGAGCGGCGAACCAAATTCGGATGTCTTGTTCTTAAAGCTCCTTTTTATATCTTGGATCTTATGTTGTCGGGAACATGAAAATAAAAATTCAATCTTGGAAGGGACATTATTGATAGAAATTAGAAGACGTACTATCAAGATGGAAGATGAAAATTTATCGATTGGAAGCGGCACATGTTAAATCAAATCGGTACTTGGCTCGATGCCTATTTTTCCACATTTCCAATGTTTAAAGTTCCTATCAGGTGTCATACAAATTCTGGAATCTCTTGAAGTAAAATTCTTTCCAATGGTCCCCATGAGAGTTATGGTAAAAAAGCTACTTCGTGGGTTCAATGGGAGAAGGCTCTTGCTCTAAAGATAACGGTGGTCAGGGTATTTTAGTCTTTATGCTCTTAATAGAGGATATATTTAAATGGTTTGGAGATTTTAGCCCATGATCCTACGCTTTGGTTCTCGTGTTATCTAGGCTGATACACGGAGCCAATGGAAAGATTGATGAGATGTTCGGGTAAAGGAATAATTTCAATGTTGGATAAATATTATTTAAGAGGTAAGATGCTTGAGGGAAAAGGTATTAAACCTGCTTTTTGTTCATAGAAGAAGAAACTTGGGAAATGGCCTTTCGACTTTATTCTGGGATGACGTGTGGTGTGATGGGGCAAGCTCAGAAAGATCACCCACAGCGTATGCTCTCGTGAAAACATGCAAACAAATTACAGTAGGATCAAAAACATGCGCATCCTAGTCCTTTACCATTCGTTTCGTAACAACCGAGAGGAGGCTGAACTCACCAAAGTTGAAGATTAACGAAAGTGATAACCCTAGTGTGCTTACTCCAGTCTCCTGATTCATGTTTGGACATTGAACAAATTCTGGTGATCTACCGTGGCTTCGTCAAGGAAACAAGATAGATTCGCGATTACTTCCGAAAGTGATCTAAAGACAGGTGGAATTTCGATATGTTCCCAAACAAAATGACACCTTCGCTTTGGAAGGTAATGACGAACTCCTTACTACTAGATTTTTTAACATTTCCAGACGTGGTATTGATATTGGCGTTTCTCTATCTTGGTGAATTGTGATGTCGGGATTGAAAACCAATGATCAGTTGATCTTCGCTGTAACACGGCAAAAGGAAGATTTCTTAAATAATAAATCGTGGTGGTACGTTCTTTTATGGATATTAACTCTTACGGAGAATGGAGTCTTGATCGATAAGGAAAAAACTGGCGAAGAAGAACTAAAAGCTTGTTCCAAGGTATTTATTTTGTGAATGTGGTGGCTTTCTATGGAATTTACGTAAAAAGAAGATAGTTCGAGGCCAATCCCAAATCGTATTGAACGTTTTTTGATGAATTATTGTAGTTCTTATTACTGGTGTCGGTATAGATGCAATACTTTGTTTAGCTGGGACGATTGGTATAAAAACCCGTCTCTTATTTCTTTGTAATTTCTAGCTCCTTGCTAGTTTTTTTTAATAAAAGTCGCCGTTCAAAAAAAAAAAACAGTGTCATTTTACACCATGAGACCAAAAATAAATTTTCGCAAAAAAAATTAATAATAAAAAAAATATAAATTAAATTTTTAATGCGAAAACGCAACAACGCTAAGACCATTAAAAAAAACTATTAATACAAAACGTACTGAAAACGTAAACCGCACTATTAAATATGAACCCAAAAGACAAAATAAACCGCACATTTTACACCATGAGACAAAAAAAAAATTCGCAAAAAAATTTAACGCGACGCAACAACGCGTAAGACCATTAAAAAAAACTACTAAACACGATACTGAAAAAGTAAACCCGCACTATTAAATATGAGACCGACAAAATAAACTCGCACAAAATTAAAGGAAAAAAAAGAATTAATGACACGCAACAACGCACGAAAAATTAACGCCCCGCAGTAACGTGCAAGAAAAAATAAACTTACACTATTAAACATAAAAAAACGCGCGAAAAAAAAAAAAAAAAAAAAAATTAACATCCCGCAACAACGCGCGAAAAATTAACGCCCGCAGCAACGCGCGGGTAATCTTGCTTGTTTTCAACATTGGTCATGGTAATAATTTTTCATAGTTTACTATCGTAAGTAAAGTCTTCTCAGTTTTTTTTGTTAAAAATCAAAATTAATAATCATTATGTTATGTGATGTAATGGGAGTGGTGCAAATTCATTCAACTTAACCCAGTTGTAGATTAAAAAGGCTAAAAAATATTTACTTGTATATGTGTCATATTTTAATATTTGCACGATATGAAATAAAATTAGAAGATTGCGTGAAGAATTGATGTGTTCATTCATTGTTTGTTTCAAAATCTATTAGTTTTAACGGAAAATGACACAAAAATGTATCTAACTTAAGCGTCATTTTCAATCAAGGTATCGCACTTTTTTTTTGGCATAAAAAGGCACCCAACTTATTTTTTTAGCCAATTGGGTATTATCGTTAAATATTTAACGATCGTCCGTTAAATTTTACATTTCAAGTTCACCGGCCGCTACCACCACCACCAATCATCGTCGCCACCACTATGTCTCCCCACCACTATCACCACCAAACACCATCCCTCCCATTGATATAACATTTTCAATGTGCTGCATATAAAGCGTTTGATAATTAAATGAGTTTTCATAAGGCCAGTAGTACTCATACGAATATTAAATCGTTGCCGACAAATGACAAGTCCACTTTTATTCCGACAAAATCAATTGGGTTTTCATAGGTACAGTAGATGCTACAAGACGAATATTTTTTTTTTTGAACGGCCAAAAAAATAAAAAAAAATACACAAATAATTTTTATTTTATAAACAGCAAGGACTAGAAAAGAAATTACCAAGAAATTGAAATCGGGGTTTTTAAGCCAATCATCCCTAGAGAACTTTCTACTACACCTACTATTACACCAAAGAAAGGAGGAAGAGACAATATTCTCAAAAAGGATCGATCTAGACGGCTTATTAACATCAAAAGTAGAACGATTCCGAAATCCCCAAATAAACCACCAAGCAACGTAGAAGACTCCTTCCCAAAAAACTTTAAAACTGAACCCGAAGACGAATAGAAGAGAAACCACGACGCCAATTCTGAGGAACGAACGCCAAAGCTGGAAATCGATCTTCCCACCTAACGCAAACCCATGCAAAAACCTCCAGATATAGAGAACATCGAAATAACAAATGATTGACATCCTCTTCATACCGAAAAAACAACCGGCAAGAAGTGACTCCAAAATAACACCTTTTTTGACAGATTGTAATCTGTAGCAAACCCCCCCGACGAGCTCGCCACATAAAAACATTAATCTTAATAGGAAATTATACTTACCCCACCTAGGTCGCTCAGAGTGAGAGGGAAGCAAACAAATCATCAATACAAGACGAGTATCTTTCCACACTAAATTTACAACCACTGGCTAGAAAGGAGAAATACCAACGATCTTCGACGTTGAAAGAACCACCTGAATTCAAAAACGAACTTAAAGTCTGAGAATTCTAGCTGTTCGACCCCATCCTTCTAACTGATCTCCGAAAAACGTATCCATGGGGCCACCATCTAGCCGCCACGCAAAATATTTGAGCAGAAACAAGCGGCAAACAAACGCGACAAAACTCCCGACAAGGAATACCCCCATCCAAGTCTCATTCCAAAAACTAGTAATTGACCATCCCCCAATAACGTTTATAGCAATACGACAAGAAATCAAATCCAATGACTTAAGCCCTTGAACATCCATCAAAACCGAACTCCATATGAAACTATTTATCGCCTTTCTTTTTTATTTCTTGTTATTGAAGCTTTGGCATTATATCCGTTTGTAAAGCAGTTATGAAGATGGTGTTTAAAGGCATTCAGTTACAGGGGTCTTTGGCTTTATCTCATTTTTTAATGCGGAGAACGCCTTTTTTATGGGTGAATGGTCCCTGATAATAATTTGAAGAGTATTATCAAAATTCTTAAATGTTTTCCATCTCGGCGTCGGATTACATATTAATATTCATAAGACCAAATTTTTGGGTGAGGTGGTCTCGCGGTCTAGATTGAGGAATGGCTTCTTCTTAGGTGCACTATTGATGGGAAAACAGTTCCGTTATCATGGGGTTATGGTGGGGGCGTGGATGACTCGTCATAAGTCTTGGTGAAATGATGTAATTTTAAAGCTTCCAAATCGCGTTTGTCTAAATGGAAAGCGAAAACCCTCTCGATTGGTGTATGGCTTACAAGATAAAAAAGTTTTACATCGTCGTCCATTTTCTTTTCTTAATCATACAAGATAAAACTTTCGTGCACTTTCAGTCTGTGCGTTTCATACACGATTATTAGTAATTTACCCAATGTTGCATTTTTAGTTGTGAGTGAATGACAATCTTTATTTTAATGAGGTAAACTGCAAAAACATCCTTGTGGTTTCAACTTTTTTCACATAATACTATTATGTCAGAAACTATTGCATTATACACATCGTTTAGCAAACGTTTACCACAATACGATCCCTGAGGACGCGAAACGATGCAAATATTTTTTACCGTTATCTTCGTCGACGAGGATGTATTGTGTAAAAAAAAACCACAGGATAGTATTTGCAAATTAAATTTTTTAAATTTTTATTAAATTTTTTTGTTTATAATTTTTTTTTGTATTTAATTATTTTTTAAATATTTTAAAAATTTTTTTAATATTATAAATAATATTATTATTATGAATATATATATTATTATCGTCGTTTTTATAATTTTGTAATATTTTTAATAAATTTTTTTTGTTTTTTAATCTGTTTGGTACGTTTTTTTCGTTCTTCTGTCATTTACTCCCGACTTATTATACGTTTTTCGTACTAAAAAAAAAACAGATAAAAACTGATAATCAATAAGGATGAAAGCGTACAAAAGCGGACAAATCGTATGAAAACGTATAATAACGTCGGAGAAAAACAGACAAAAACAAAAAAACGGATAAAAAAGCGGATGAAAGCGTATGAAAACGTACGAAAACGTATAATAACGTCGGAGAAAAACGGACAAAAACGAAAAAAAACCATACCAAACAGATAAAATAAAATTATTTAATAAATCACAAAAATAAAATATTGGCCGATAATAATCATAATAATAATATTATTAATAATAATTAAAAAAAACTAAAAAATTAAAAAAATTAAAAAATATATATTTGCAAAATACATCCTTGTGGTTTTTTTTACACAATACATCCCTCGTGAGAAGATAACGGAAAAATATTTGCATCGTTCGTCCTCAGGGATGTATTGTGGCAAACGTTTGCCTAACGAAGGATGTATACTGCCAATAGTTTCGGACATGGATGTATTATGTGAGAAAGTTGAAACCACAGAGATGTATTTTGCAGTTTACTCTTTTTTTATTTATCCTGGATAGTTCTGATAGGTGATGCATGCTATGATAGTTTAGGTTGCATGCTATGATAGTTTAGGCATGAATAAATATGATGTTTTATCGCTGCATAGAAGATTGTTCCATTATATTCCAATTTTATTCCATCAAGTTTTTTCGCTGCTTGGTAGTAATGGTACCGGGGAAAATGGTGGTGGTGACGGTGACGGTAGTGGTGGTAGCGATCAGTGGGTTTGAAATGTAAAACTTAATGAATGATCGATAAATATTTAACGAAAGTACTCAAATTGGCAAAAAAATAAGTTGGGTGCCTTTTTATGCCAAAAAAAAGTGTGATACCTTAATTGGAAATGACCTTTAAGTTGAATACATTTTTGTGTCATTTGCCTTAGTTTTAATTTTGCATCATCAAGTTATATTTTAGTATTAATCTCTTTTTGTAATTTACAAGAACACAAAAATGTTTTATTGTGATTAAATAAAAAGAATCAAAAGATACAATTTTCTCTTATTTTTTATATAAGATCCTCAAGATCTATTATAATCAAAAGTTATCATAACCTCATGTTATGATTATATTTATTCATAATAAAACCACAAGTTTTATTACAATGAATAGAGTTAAAATACAATAGCCTCAAGTTATTGTATATCTTTTAAAGAACCTCCAGTTCTTTGTGATTCTTTTAGATGAATCACGGTAATAACACAACCACATGTTGTGGTGAATTTTTTTTATTAAAACCTCAAGTTCTAATATGATTCTTCCGTACGGATCAGTATCATAACATCATGTTATGCTTGAAAAATAATAATTAGAACCTCAAGTTCTAATTTGATTCAATTAATAGAATCATTAACATAACTTCATGTTATGTTATAAAGAAAAAAAAAGATAAAACCTAAGTTTTATCATGATTCCCTCTGGAGAATCAATGATGCGTTGTATTCTAGTAGATCCGAGAGAAATCTACTAAGTTTTAAAGATATAAAACGCAATGGTTAACATCTTGAAACTATGACTCAAAATAAAATTGAGCATCTCCAAATTAATGTACATTCATTGAAAATAAAAAAAGTCCATAATGAAAAGAATGAAAGGTTTATCTTTTAGATTGTATTTTACATACATAAGACAGAAATAAATATGGTATCTACCTGAAAAGGCGTAGATCTCAAAATATTTACCCCCTGGCATGATCGTTTGGGTCATTCGGGTGATATTATGAGGAGGAGAATAATTAAGAGCTCAAATGGGCATCCACTAAAGGATCTCAAGTTCCTATTATCAAAAGATTTATCATGTGGAGCACGCTCTCTTGAAAAAATGATAACTAGGCTCTCAATCAATAAACTTGAATGAGACATTTGTGGGTCAATTACTCCTCCGTGTGAACCATTTTGATTATAATAGAATCAATAACATAACCTCATGTTATGTTATAAAAAATAAAAATAAAATATAAAAAAAACTTTAAGTTTTATTATAATTCCCTTAAAAGAATCAAATAACACGACTTCGTTTATTTTTTATATGTTTGTATAATAACATCAAGTTCTATTATTGTTAATCATGTCGATATAATTATTTAATCATTTACTGATTTGCTAAATTCATAATTTGGCATGTTTTCTACATGATATTGGCTAAGATTATTTTGCATACTAATGTCATGATATTTGCTAAAATTATACTCGTAGTTTTTTTATCTTTTATTTATTTCTATGGTAAACTATATGCATTTACAATGAATATTGCATGTCTTTTGTCTATCTTTTCCCAATCAATTGTGTTTGTACTTGTATTTCTTTATAAAGTGAAGTTTCTAATCATTTTATTCTGGTTATTGAATATGGTTATTGATTTTAAGAAGAAAAAAAGGCATGAACACTACTAATAACATATATCAACATCGTAATATAATCAAGATTAGATACATTGCTTTAATGGAATGTGATGCATCTATTTATTTTTAGTTTAGATGTGCAGTATAGTATATTTTTACTATCTATCTAAAAATCTATGTTAACTTGAGCCTAGAGTGTTTTGTTGGATTCTCATACTTTGTCCTCTTGTATGCTAGCAATGGAGGATGTTTCATCATGTTATCTTTCGATGTGACGGTCTTCGGGTTGTTCTTCGTAAAAATATGTCGTATTGAGGGATTAGGATTGTGCAGGAGATTTTGTTCTTTCTCTATTGGGATGCTTGGTTCTTATCCTTTCGGCTTTCTCCCCGTCTCAAGTCTATTTTAGAAGGTGTTTTTTATGTTGCTTGTAGCGGATTTGGAGGGTTCGAAATCAGTTGGTCTTTGACGCTTCGCCTCCGAATCGTTCGAAAGAATAACGATTTTTGGAATGACATAGTTTCCGGTCCTTTTTATGGTGAACTAGTAGATGTAATAGGGCTTTTTCTTGGGAGTATTGGTTAAAAAACCTCTATCTTATTTCTTTGTAATGTCTTTCTAGCTCCTTGCTAGTTTTTTTAATAAAGTTGCCGTTCAAAATATATATATATATATGTGTTGCATGGAAATCGAAAGTATGTGTTTAATATATGTTGCATTTGTAATCATATTAATTTATGATTAGTCTTTTATAAAAATGTTAATGGCGTAAAACACAACGCTTTAAAATTACATAAATTTGAAATTGATTTTTTGTACGACTAAGTGGTGTATAATCTCTTAATAAGATTCATAAAATGTTTGCGATATATGAAAAAAAATCCTTATATGGTGATATATGAAATCTTTGGTAAATAATACTTTTTTCATTTTTATGTAGAATATTAAATTTAAAGCTTTCAAATATTGATTTTGTTGTTCTTGACATATCGGAAAAAAAACCATCTCCTTGGACTCTTCATACTGAGTTCCATCTAACTTTGGGGATAATCAATCAAAGCTGAAAATAAGCCTTCATTATAAGAGTGATGCCACAAAAGTGGTATTCTCCATCTTCTTTTTTTCCGATGATCTGAAACAAGGAATACTAACATAAAAGATTCGTTAAATCTCGCTATAATTGTATGCACCTCAAGATGCATAAAAAAGGAGTATAAGCGACTTTAGTCTCACAATTGTTGTGTTAGATCTGAATTAAAAGAGAATATCTAAGGGTGAAAGATCTGTTAAATGTATGTGAAAATCTAAAAGAAAATTTTGACCATCAAAAGCAAGAAATTCTTGTAAATGTGAGCACATTTTCACAATATTGAGTATTACATATGAATGATGAAAATAAAAAATACGATGAGATGGTTAATGCCTCGAATATGCTCATAAATCAAGAACGATGATTTGATATAAGTTTCTTTAAACAAAGCAATGAGTATGCTTTAAAAAACAAGATAAACCCGTTTACTAAATTTGCTCCATTCACTCAACTGAATGTGACTCAATAACGATACTCATGTAGATATCGTGATTATGGACGTGGTGAATTTAATTTCTCACGGGTATTTTTATGCTATTCCAAGACAAAGATACTTCATAGTCTAAGCAAAATCTTTAAAGTTCTTCGATGACATTCGTTCACAAGACCTTGATTATACCAAGTGTTCTTGATTCTTGCTTCATCTCCTTTACGGTTTCTGAAGTCAAGAGGGTAATAGGTTCAACGGACGAGTCGATATGTTATGGTTATACGTTAGACGTTCAACGGACGAGACGATATGTTATGGTTATATGTTAGAGGTTCAACGGACGAGTCGATATGTTATGGTTATACGTTAGACGTTCAACGGACGAGACGATATGTTATGGTTATATGTTAGAGGTTCAACGGACGAGTCGATATGTTATGGTAGAGTTTTTCATTAAGATAAATCATTTTAGCATTTGGAATGTAGGAAAACTTAATATGCTTTAATGTTTGAGATGGGAAAACTTAGTATGCTTTAATGTTTGAGTGTTTATCGATTTCTAATGTAATTTGATATATAAAACGTTTCGGCCGGGTCGGTCCGGTTCCTCGTTTCGTATATAATTATTATATAAAATGATTTTTTATAAAATATATAAAACTTTTTTTATAAAATATATAACTTTAAAAAAAAAATATAAATTGGTTCGTTTCGGCCGGGTCGGTCCGGTTCCTCGTTTCGTATACAATTATTGTATAAAATGATTTTTTATAAAATATATAAAACTTTTTTATAAAATATATAACTTTTTAAAAAAAATATAAATTGGTTTGTTTCGGCCGGGTCGGTCCGGTTCCTCGTTTCGTATACAATTATTGTATAAAATGATTTTTTATAAAATATATAAAACTTTTTTATAAAATATATAACTTTTAAAAAAAAATATAAATTGGTTCGTTTCGGGCGGGTCGGTCCGGTTCCCCGTTTCGTATATAATTATTGTATAAAATGATTTTTTATAAAATATATAAAACTTTTTTATAAAATATATAACTTTAAAAAAAAAATATAAATTGGTTCGTTTCGGCCGGGTCGGTCCGGTTCCCCGTTTCGTATATAATTATTATATAAAATGATTTTTTATAAAATATATAAAACTTTTTTATAAAATATATAACTTTTTATAACAAAAAATACTAAATTGGTTTCGTTTCGGCGGGTCGTCTCGGTTTCCTCGTTTCGTTATAAATATTTCTAAATGATTTTTTATAAAAATATTAAAAACTTTTTTATAAAATATTAATTTTAAAAAAAAAAAATATAATTGGTTCGTTGCGGGGGGTCGGTCCGGTTCCCGTTTTTTTTGTATATAATTAAAGAAATTATTAAAATGATTTTTTATAAATATATAAAAACTTTTTTTATAATAATATATAAACTTTTTTAAAAAAATAAAAATGGTTCGTTTCGGCCGGTCGGTCCGGTTCCTCGTTTCGTATCAATTATTGTTATAAATGATTTTTTATAAAATATATAAAACGTTTTTATAAAATAGATAACTTTTTAAAAATATATTATAATTGGTTCGTTTTCAGGGGGGTCGGTCCGTTCCCGTATCGTATATAATTATTATATAATTGGTTTTTTATAAAAATATATAAAACTTTTTTATATAAATAATAATTTTTATAGATTAATTTTATAATTGTTATAACTATATATATATAATTTTTAAATGATTGTTTATATGTTTAAAACATTTTTTAACTTTTTTATTATTTTGGGGTGACATTGTCGAACCCAAACTTGTTTTAGTTCTAATTATTTTTTTTTTTCGATATGGCGGGTCATGAAAAATTTTGGCGCCAATTTTAGGGTCGACATTTTCTTAAGGTTTTGGGTCGAATTGTCGAACCCTAAAACTTTAATAAAAGTTATCATATTTGAAATATTATTTACATATAATTATTTCACTATATTATTCATTTTTATAACTTAGGGTCTACATTGTCGACCCTAATGTCGACCTAAAATGATTTGTTGACTAGCCAATTTGGTTGAATAAAAGTAGGGTCCCCTGCCATATTAGGGTCGACATTGTCGACCTACTAATTTTGGTCCGACCCAAAACCCTACATTTTGTTTGTAGTGCCACTACGACTGACTTTACATCTGCTGTGCGACTGAAATCGATATAAAATGAACTAGCAGAGATTTGGCAGATTCTTATTGTTTTGTTAGTACTAAACCATAATTTTTTACAAGCGCTTTTGTCACATGGATCTCCTCTGATGAACGGCCGGACGGTTATATGACGGTTATATGAACGGCCGACTTGTTATATGAACGGCCGACCTGTTATAATTTCTCTCCTATAGGGAGGCAACAAAGTCCCACTTTACCTCTTCGCGAGGGATCCTTTTCATGCTATAAAGATACCCGTATTACCCCGTCCCTTTTTTTCTTTCTTGTTTTCTATATATTACTACATATTTGGTGATTTTAAGATTTTAATTGCATCGTCAACTTCACATTGAGGAGCGCACTGGGATTTGCGTTCATCTACTTGAAAACTTTCGAGGATTACCAAAGCGTGTTCACAATGAATGGTTCGAACTTCCTGGTAGGTTAACTCATTGTTTCTCCAGGCCTCTTCCGGGTGATGCTTAAAGGTATTTGCTTAATATTATGGTTAAAAGCAGTGGCGGAACCAGGAAACTTGATCACGGGGGGCATTGAGCAATACCTTTCCCGGGCGACATGTCGCCCGGGAAAGTGTTTTAATAAAAACATTATACAGTTTTATAAATACTAAAAACTGTATAACTTTTTAATAATACCTTTCCCGGGCGACATGTCGCCCGGGAAAGTTTTTTATTAAAAACATTATTCAGTTTTATAAATATTAAAAACTGTATAATATATTTATATAAATAAATTTTATTTAAATAGTAATTTTAAACAAAAATTATATATTTTATAAAATATATAATTATTTTTTTATAAAATAAATAATTATTATTTATAATTATTTTAAAAATATATATATAATTCTTATTTATAATTATTTATTAAAATTATTTTTTTTAAGTATGCGCGTATCTCACACGTGCATGACTCAACAACACTGATCGAACACCTAAATATCCATCGGCTCAATTGTCAGTTTTTTTGGAGCACAAATAAAAACACTGAGCCTTGGTCTCTTATCGTTGTACATTAGATGTTAAACGGATGAGTCGATATGTTATCGTTGTACATTAGATGTTCAACGGATGAGTCGATATATTATCGTTGTACATTAGACAGTAAAATGTTGAGTCGATATGTTATCGTTGTACATTAGATGTTCAACGGATAAGTCGATATGTTATCGTTGCACGTTAGATGCCCAACGGATGAGTCGATATCGTTTATCATTGTACATTAGATGGTCAACGGATGTGAGTGATTCGATTGTTATCGTTGCACGTTAGATGTCCAACGGGATGAGTCGATATGTTATCGTTGCCATTAGATGTTAACGGATTGAGTCGATATGTTAACGTTGTACCTTAGATGTTTAAACAAAAATAAAACAAAGGATGAGTCGTTATGTTATGTTGTACATTAGATGTTCAAACGGATAGTCGATATGTAATCGTTGCAAGTTAGGATGTTAACGGATAATGTCGATATGTTATCGTTGCACATTAGATGTTCAACGGATGAGTCGATATGTTATCGTTGCACGTTAGATGTTCAACGGATGAGTCGATATGTTATCGTTGCACGTGTTGCTTGTCCTCCAACCGTCTTTGAGCCACTGCAGCATCATCGTTACTAACCTGAAAAAACTCAGCTTCACGTTCCCCTTGAGCTCCATGCAGTTCCACCTCAAATCAAACACGTTTTTCATCATGTACTCCATGGACTCCTGTTTCAACACCAGGACCAAGTTGTTTGAACCCAACTTGTTTATGACCAAGTTGTTTGAACCCAACTTGTTTAGAACTAAGTTGCTTTAATCCAACTTGTTTTGGACATCCATTCTTTTGTACACCAAAAGTCATCACTTTTGCTTCCAAAGTATACACACAGTTCTTTTTCCTGATCTCAGTCATCATAACCTGACAACCTTTGATCACCTTGATTCTACCCATCTGCATCTTCACAGTATAACCCTCTTTTTCAAGAGTACCCAATGAAATCAAACTTCTTTTTAACCCTGGAACATACCTGACATCTTCCAGTATAAAGCTTGATCCATTATGCAACTGTATCTTTACTTTCCCTGTCCCTTTGATAGTGCATGTCCTGTTATCACCTAACCGAACCAAACCACCATCAACAACCTTAAAGTCATACAAGAAATCCCTCTTATGTGTTATATGATAAGACCCACCTGAATCCATTACCAATTCAGTCATCTCATCATTCTCGACTACCACCAGGGCTTCTCCAAAGTAGGCGTTACCCTCATTATTAGAAGAATCAGAATCCTGATCACGCTTACCCTTCTTGACGAACCCACTTGACTTTTTCTTTGGACAGTCTCTCTTCAGATGACCCTCTGAATGACATATGAAGCACTTGAGTTTACCAGTTCCACCCTTTGACTTAAACTATGAACTTCCACCGGAATGAGCTTTACCTGAATGATCTGACCTTCCCCTTACATATAACCCGTCACCAGTTTCTTCCGTTGTGCCTTCAGTTCTTTTCTTCAACTCCTTTGAATTCAGAGTCACTAGAACATCCTCCATTGTCAAGGATTCCCTCCCATACAACAATGTCTCCACAAAGTTTTCATAAGACGATGGCAACAACGTAAGTAACATAAGTGCCTGATCCTCATCTTCAATCTCGATATCAATATTCGCCAAATCAAGTATCAACTTATTAAACTCATTTATATGATCACCCAGTTTCGTACCTGAACTCATATAGTACGTGTACAACTTCTTCTTCAGATACAGTCTATTTGCTAAAGACTTAGTCATATACAGACTAGTTAGTTTCGTCTAAATTCCTGCAGCAGTTGTTTCCTTAGTAACTTCCCGTAAAACCCGGTCTCCCAAGCATAAAATCAAGCAACCGTATGCCTTCTTCATCAAAGCAACATTTTCTCCTGCTTTCATGTCTGCGGGTAATGTCTCTAATGCAGCATCACATCCTAGCTGTACCATTAAAGCACACATCTTTATTTGCCATAACCCGAAGTCATTCTTCCCATCGAATTTTTCGATGTCAAACCTAGTTATCGAACTAGCCATTTTTTTTACCTTGCTGAAAACCTTGTCAAGTTGTTTCTTAACCAACTTTACCGACAAGCCTCACAAGCCGTGTGCAATATACCCGCTGTTGCTAAAAAAAACTTTTCTTGCAAATCGAAGTAATTAGAAAAACCCTAATCCCTCGATTTCGAACAAGCAAACCCGATCGTAAGCTTAAACCCCAAGCGAACCACGATCAAACTTGAACCACAAGAAAATATTAAAACCGCAGCAACACTATTTCAAATTCAATCGTTGATAACATTTAACAACAACAACTTGAAGTGGTATTAAAACAAAACAAACATTAATTAACGAATGTCACCTCTGTAGTATTCAACTCTTCACATGAGATATACATCTAATATAAGAATATTTTAATGTAATGTTACCTTTGTTTTAATAAACAAAAATAACCCTCACGTGTCTTATTCCTCTCGTACAAAAAACTGCTACAAACGACGGAATCGTAATCGATCCTCGATACCTTGAACAAACTCGGAACCTTGATCTAGCACTCGATCTCCGGAGACCACGATTAACCTATGGCTCTGATACCACTTGTTGTACAATTACGACAACAAACCCGAAGTTCGATCGTGGAACGCTAGATCGTGAGTTGTACCCAGCACAAGTAGCGTACACGAGAGACTACAAAGAACCGACAAGAATATGCACACGTTATACCCTCGTACCAAACCTTTATTAAGATCCTAATAAAGCTATTACAACGAGGAAGAAGAATGAATAACTAGCATCCCCCTCATCTTTATTTATAGGGATGAGGGAGTAGAAAACTTTCTTAAATCAAATAGGAAACTCTTTGCCTTTCAAGGCAAGCTAAACAATTCTTAGTTTTAGTCTATTCCTAATCTAAATTACAATGTACACTTAACCCCCTAAACTATGTTTAAGTTTACTACTAATTTTCCTACGGTTACCTTATGTGATCTTAGGAATGTGACACAGTTCTTATAGACTTTGAGTTACAAACACACGATTTTGGGATTTCCATGTCACACCGTTATGTTCTTAAATAGATTACGCACAATGGCGTAGTTGCAGTCCTCGCCAAAATATTCAATCTTGACGTCACATCATTTAATTCTAAAGTACATTGCGTTTAACGTGTTGTTGCAGTTCTCACCAAAACATTCAACCGTGATCGTTTATAGGTTTATCTAACGTACATTACGCCTTTATATAAATCTCGTGAATTAGTGAGTCGAAGGAAGAGTCGTGTTAAAAATTCTTATAGAAGAAACACATATAATTATTTGGTCATCTATCTCGTGGTCAAGGCCAATGCCATTCACATGGTTCATAATAAATGATCTTTCCAAATATAAATAAGGATATTTAGGGTAACTCTATTGGTACCCCTCTGGCCCACTCAATAGTGTCAATGGTACAAAAGATTTCTTTTGTACCCCATTTTTTACAGTGCAACGCAGTTTTTTATCAGTTTCTGTTATGTAATTTTTGACAGTTTCATACTTTTGACCTGTTAAACGTTATATTTTTCGTTCCGTTTTCTCTGTGTCACAGTTTTATAACATATACAAAATTATAAAAATACAAAAAAAAATACCACAGAAAAAACGCAAAAAACCAAAGGGGTACAAATGTTGTTTCAGGGAGTACATATAACATAATCCATGTTACTTTTAGGTGAGATATCAGACTACACATAAAAATACACCATTTCTTACTGTCAAATACCGGAAAGTAAATGCTCTTTCCAAACCAAGAACTCACATTTACCCTCACATATATCAAGTAACTTTACAGAGATATATGGTATGTCCAAATAAATGATCTTTCCAAATATAAAACCATTGGTACACAAATAAACATGAGTTTTAAAAAGGTAAAAAACCACTAACATGACTTGTATAAATAAGGGCACGGCGAAATGTACGAACTCACAAACTTGAGACAAAAACATTTTCTAACAAGACCATGTACGCAATCGTTTTCGATCTATATGGTATTACACTTTATATACAACCATGATTCTTTTTCATATACTTTATATACGTTATTTTGATGAACGAGTATTTTGTATGAATTATAAGATGTTAGCGTCCATAATCCGTGATCAAATTTAGAACATACACAAACTTCTGGCATAGTGATTAGTTTTAAACCGGGCTCATACTTCTGAGCTAGTGATTAAATTTAATAGAACTGTTTTAAAAACGATTTTTCTATGGTAAGATAGATTAGTTTTTGGACCATATCCAGCTAGAACAAAAGCATTTCGTGAAGTAAGGAATTTACATATCTGATCTGATATCGATCATTTTCATTTGCCATTTATTTAGTTAAAATTAGATTATCAAAACATTAAAAAAAAGGGTTATGAGAAAGTTAAACCAGTTTTTGTCACCAAATAACATAATTACTTTTTATAAGTAAATCTTGGTAGGCATATACCCTAGCTAGCAAAGGTGTTTATTTATTGCTCAAAAAATGCTAGGTAGCATGTGAGACCTGCAGGTATGAAACAAGTGACGTAGAGGTGGTTGGTTCATTTAATTTACACAAAAACTTGGTTTACATATTCTTCTTAATTTGGTTGCTCTGTCCAGTTAACTCATGCTAAAATTTCATGGAGAAGTTAAGATAAAGTGATGAAGTATCAAAGTTGTTGTTCAAGTTTTACTATGGTAAAAAAAGAAGAGACAAGTATATAGATGATAACGTGGTTATTAGGATATTTTAAACTTTGATTCGAAAATATATACAATGAGTTCAGTTCTTACATGCTTTTGTAAAGACCCACTCCTCTAATTTATTTTTACCCTACCTAAAAAAAGTGCGGGAACCCGAAATTTCACTTCTTGAAATCCCGCCCACATGTAAACCCACTCCTCTAATTTATCTTATTTTTACCTTCACACGCATCAAACCCTAATTTCATCATAAAACTACCCACATTTTAACATAGCGGAGAAATTCAGGTGTTATGTACTATATCGACTACCACGATTTGCCATTGTCATATTGCTTTTTTCGTCACAACAAAAGTGGGTTAAACTACCTTCATAATATTCAAAGGTTAGTTGTTCCTTTTGTTTTGTGAATATTATCATGGTTACTTGTTAATATAATAAAGCAAAGTTTGTAATTTTTTTCTTAACATTTTATGTGATAAATACTTGTGTGATATTTGCTATACGGAAAATAGTTTGCAGATGTTTAAATCTAATTTGAACTAGTTGCTTTTGTTGTTATAGAAGTCATTGTTTGTTGTTACGGGTTCGACCACAACGGTAATATAAACAGTTTGTGTCTGTAATAATTAACAAGAGTTGATATACTCCCCACTACCGACTTGATTTACATCTGCTGTGCGCTTAAATCATCTAAAATGACAGCATAAGATTTGCAGATCTTATTGTTTTGTTAGTTACTAAACCATAATTTTTTACAAGCGCTTTTGCTCAATGGATCTCCTCTGATGAACGGCCGGCCTGTTATATGAACGGCCGGCCTGTTATATAAACGGTTATATGAACGGCCGACTTGTTATATGAACGGCCGACCTGTTATAATTTCTCTCCTATAGGGAGGCAACAAAGTCCCACTTTACCTCTTCGCGAGGGATCCTTTTCATGCTATAAAGATACCCGTATTACCCCGTCCCTTTTTTTCTATTCTTCTTTTCTATATATTATTACGTATTTGGTAATTTTAAGATTTTAATTGCAGCTTCAACTTCACGTTGAGGAGCGCGCTACCCACTACCAATCAAGAGCCCTACAGTAACAAGGGATTCACGTTCATTTGCTTGAAAACTTTCGAGGATTACCAAAGCGCGCTCACAATGAATGGTTCGAACTTCCTGGTCAACTCATTGATTCTCCAGGCCTCTTCCTAGGAGGAAGAGGCCGGAGGGGTGATGCTTAAAGGTATTTGCTTAACATTATGGTTAAAAGTCATTATGTAGAACAATATAAGACCACTTATCATAGCTGAAGAGGTTTCTTACTGACACTTAGACACTTATCATAGCTGAAGAGAAATAAGATAAGAGAATTGAGATGCCGACACTAAAACTTTGAGTGCATGGACCTTAGAAGCGGGTTGAACAGAATTAAGATAACTATAGCTCTGTATATTCCCAGTTGGCTGCAAATCCATGGTTATTCAATTTTTTTTGAGAAAAGCTGAACTAACACTTTGTTTCATCGCTTTGCGTATACTTTTTTGTTAGCTAGTTGATTTACTAAAAAAAATTGAATCAGTTTTAGTGACTATATTGGTTTACTGGTGTTTGGATTGGGGTACAATAGGGGAACATGGGTGTTTGGTTTGATGTATATTTGTTGTTGAGTTATTGGTTAACCTTATTGAGTTTTTTAGATATTGATGTTTACCTATGATTCAGGAAAAAACGTCCTCATGCTTAGCGACACCGCCTCTTTAACTAAGGAGCTACACATCAAAAGTTTTTCCAAAGAGGAGCCGCTCATCAATGTTTGTCTCTACCTTCGTGGCTTCGTCATGGCGAGGGATTCTAACTACAAGCCTCTTTTGCTATGAAACTGTAGCTTTGCCATATGTGGGTTCCATTAGACATTTTGATGAGATAATGATTGCTTATGGGGTTGGACTTGATTTTGTATAATCTCTTAAGCACCCACACAAGGATAGCGGAAGAATGACATGTTCTTAAGCACCCACACAAGGATCTTTGTCCGTCAACTGAAGAAGCCGCAGTTGAAAATCCGAACCTGCTGCACTTTTGTCAAAAGAAACTCGTACAGGTAACAGTTGAATTGACTTTATTAGGGGCTTCTAGGACCTATGAGGGTGTTTTAATGTATCGATCTCCTAGCATGTTTACTTTGACTTTGTGTGTTGTTGGAAACTGCTGTGGGTATGTATGAAATCCGTGGGGTTATGGTCATCTTGAGCATCATTTTGGCTGCCTTTAAGAAAAATTAGTCTAAACTCATGAATTACTTGCATATAGCAGTTCTTGATTTTGTATTGGTAATCAATAGGTGCAAAAACTGAGACCTACAGAGGATCCGTTCTCAACAAAGATCTTCCATCATCGACTGCTGCAGATTCCTCATCTGGTGCTGGTAAGAATTTCTAATAGACTCTTACTTGAATCTTACTATCGGTGTTATTTTGCTGCTAACTTTGCACTATGTAATCAATTATAAAACAGGTACCAAAGCTAAAGCCGGAGACGACCCACTTGCTCAAATGCCTCAAGAAGAAAGGCATTTTCTTAAGTGTCTACGCGGTCCGCCTATTACAGAAGAAGAATCCGTTGTTAAAAATCTGAACCCTGCACCAATACTTGCCTCAAAAGAAACGCCCTCTCCTCTTGGTAACAATTAAAACCACTTTTCTGGAGGCGGCTTCTGATTTTCTAGCATGTTTACTTTGTGCGTCGTTGTTGCAAACCGCCATGGGTATGTATGGAGTATGGACTGTGTGTGGTTATGGTCATCTTAAAGCATCATTTTGGCTGCCTTTAAGGCTTTTATTTTAGTAAAATTTAGTACTGATGTTTACTTTCACCATCCTATAACTAGAGTGCCACATTAGTTATAAGGTATGTGGTGATCTTGTAGTAGCTCATCCAGTTGTAAACGTTGACAAACAACAACATTTGTACTCAACACATGGATTGAGATCCTCTAATGTTTAACTCTCTCATGTTCTCTCATGTTAGTGATAATATGAGATGAGACAAAATAGTAAATTATTTTCATTAATTAGTGGTGGTCCAATTTTATCATTTTCATGTTGTTGATTGGTTCAACTTGACCAACATGAGAGGATAAACTTGAGACGATCCTCATCCTCAACACATCATGTATACAATTGTTCTTTTATAATTAGCATGTATATTATTCAAATCCTACACGTTTAACTTATGCGACAAAATGTGAGTTATTAAATGTGTTGTTACATAAAATTTCACTTATATTGCATATGTAGCATATGTTGTCTTTTTAATAGACAAAGTATATATAATTCATTTTTCCATGGTTACGTGAGATAGTACAAGGGGTGTAAAAAAACTCAAACTCGATCCGAACCCGACTAAGCCTATTCGGGTCGGGTTACTCGAGTCAAAATATGTATTCGGGTTATTCAGGTCGACCCGAGTACTAAATAGGGTCGGGTATCGGGTTCAATATGATTGGTTAATTGGGGTTTGAGTGAACTCGTTTGACCCGAATAAGTTTTTTTTTCTTTCCTTTTTTAATATATTTTTTATAAATTATCTATGTAAATAGAATAAATAGGCAATGAACATTTTATTCATATTTGAGCCAACGCGAACTCCAGTTAACCCGACCCGAGTATATCCGTCCCAAATTGACCTGAACCGACTAAACTGAGTTCAAATAGGATCGAGTTAAAGTATATTATTTTAACCTTGACCCACCTGAACCCGACTGAATTTACCGAACCCCGGCCAACCTACCCTATTAACTCCCTTACCTACCAAACAAGCTTGTGATATAAAGCCAATCCTCTTATTTACCCTATTTCCACTTCTCAGACACACACCAAACCCTAATTTTATTAATTCAGTGGGTACGTTAATTTAGTTTAGATCTGTTATTTTCTAGTTTATGTGGTTTTGTTTTATCAAGAAATTCTTAGTTAATTTTTATGAAATTTATTGTTAGATCTGTTTGGTTTAGTTCATATCTGTGATGTGATTTATACTTAGTTTTGATGCTTATAGTTGTAGTATGTCGTGTTTACATCTTTTTTCTAGACTTATTGTTGGTTTTATTATAAGATTAGATTGTTGTTACAAATGGTGGTCTTGTAAAATTGCTTATTTATGGCTGATTGTTTCTTCTCTTGGCTTCTTCTAGCTTATTTGTTTCTTCTACGTAGTATTTTATAGTTGTAGTATGTCGTGTTTACATCTTTTTTCCAGACTTATTGGTTTTATTATAAGGTACCATAATGCCCCAACCGGCGTTATGCCTACGTGGCAACGCCGTTGGGCGCGTTATGACACCGGAAAGTGGAACCCCCCCCCCCGGCGTTGGGGCTCACGTTGACACAAGAACGCTGCAACGCAGCTTATTTTCTTGGTTTTTTCTTTTTTTTTCCTTTTAAAAAGTGGGATGTGTTGTGTTTAGTGTGTGTGTTGTGTGTGTGTGAAGTGTGTGAAATATGTGTGTGTGTGTTTTTTGCAGGTATAAAGAGGAAGACGAAGATATATAGTTTGTTTTCAAGTGGGCTTTTTTTTAAAGTGGGTTTTGTTTAAAGTGGGTTTTAAAAAAAAAAATAATTTGTTTAAATTTTTATAAAATGTTTAATTTATAATTTATAAAGTAATTATTTTTTAATGTATGAAAAAATAATTTGTTTGAAAAAAATGAAAAATAAAAAAATTGGTGGGTCTCAAAAAGTGGTGTTATGATGTTATGGTTACCTGGGTTTTTTTGAATGTGAATGTGAATGTGAAAAAGCTGACGTGGCGGCTCAAAACTTGGTGTTACCAAGTTATGGTACCTAGAGCTTGTTGTACATAGAAGTTTTAAATACCATACTTATCTCTAAATTTATTTAGAATAACGTTAGCTTATCATAATTTCTTCAATTTTTTTATTGCTGAATAGGTAACATAAAAATGGTTATGTACTATATTGACTACGACGATTTGCCCCCACCATGCCGCTTTTTTCGTTTTCACAAAAGAGGACTAAACTACCTTCATAATATTCAAACACAGGTTAGTTATTTATTCTTTTGTTTGTGAATATTTAATCATTCTAGCATTTACATGCTCTCATGCAGAATGGCCGCTGTTTGGTAAACAAAAGGCCATTACTGAAAAACAGAGGTAACTGATTCACTAAACAAACCCCCGCTGTTTACCTAATCTTCCTCCATCAATTCCATGTTCATCGACTCGAGAATAAAGTCCCTCTGTTCTTCCATGGTTTGAAGATCCATAAAGATATCTGTATGTAGTCCAGG
This sequence comes from Tanacetum coccineum, assembly GCA_026074375.1. Taxonomy (NCBI): domain Eukaryota; kingdom Viridiplantae; phylum Streptophyta; class Magnoliopsida; order Asterales; family Asteraceae; genus Tanacetum; species Tanacetum coccineum. The sequence continues at coordinate 42,687 of BQNB010041682.1, forward strand.
GGAACGATTGAAATGCTTTTCTACAAATTTAATATGTTGCAATTCCAACATCTCTTCTTTTACCAATTTAAGAAGCTTATCATGCATTGAAACAAACACTTCCGGTGTTAAAAGGGAATCGTCTGATTGTGCCGCACTTATAAAAGATGAATGGCTTCCTGGTGGGGGTATCTTCAACACGTTCAATATCTTCAAGTACTTGCGTAGCCACAACTTCTTGCGTAGCCTCCCAACTTGAGAAATACGCCACATAGTCAGAGAATATCTCAGAAAGTATCACACCGTGATCGCTCACGAACCTCATCATGTCCCCATTAGCAAGGTCAAACCACAAAATGTATATGAAATCAAATTGGTTTGGTTTAAAAACAAATGCAACACTTCATACGGAAAAAAAAACGTGGCGGTATGACGAGTATGCTTTGTGCATCTTCTTGGCAAAGTTTTCACAGTACGGGCCATCCTACTTGTCTTGAATTTCGCAGCTAAATTTAGCTGCGAATTCCATCCAGAAATGATCTTGGTCACACGGTAATCCCGTGGACACGTCAGCGCCTCTGCAAGCATTTACTAAAAGTCGAAGAAAAACGCCATGTCCCATCTACACACTAGTGCAATTTTTCTATTGGAGTTTATATGACATGTAACAACCTTGTGATTGGCAGGTTGTTACATTATCATCATTTAACTTATTTGAATTGCAATTAAATGTTAGTACTATGTTTAGGTGCATTTTATGAAGTCTATTACGTTAGGTTGGGCTAGAGAGACATCTGGTTGTCTCAAACTTGCTTCTGAAACTGCATTAAGTTAAATGTGAAAATTTTCATTTGTAAGTGCTAAATATGCATTTACTATTTTACAAAATGAGGACTAGGAAATGGAAACAAACTAAAGGTGATATGCAAAACTAAACATTGGCACTAATATGCATTAAATAATCGTTTTGTTCTGCAATATATATTTGGATTATTGTTATCATACTTGTTATCTACTCCTTAGTTTGTAAAAATGCATAGGGACTTATTGGGCTTGAGCCTTGAACGGTTTGATGAATTTACGGCTTCACCTTGATTGTGACTTAAATTTTCTTGGCCGTGAGTTGCTTACAACTATAAGCCTATTAGATTGAAGTATCTAGTTACAAGGGATCTGATTTTGAACATGCTCATTCTAGATATCTTATGATGTGTAGTTGCTTATCTGATTGTTCAATTTGTCTGCCTCACGATGCATAAAGCGCTTTAATTTTTAATGAAAAACTTACCTTGCCTTGATTGTGCATCTTAGTGAATTCTTTTCCTGTGATAATTGGTAGTCCTTCCATAGGTAAAAACATATGGTATCTGATTATTGTTTCAATCTTACAATTTCGTGTTTTATGGATTATGTGACTGATAATTTTTGTTACGAATTTGTTCAGTGTGTTGGTTCTTAACTGTTAAAAACAAAATCAAAAAGCTCATAAGCCTGTAAATAACTCCCTTGTTTATTATACACAGGCGCTTGTTCTGTTTGTCAATGATCTTTCGCCCGACACTGAACACACCTCAGGCAACACTTTCGAGGTCTTCTTACTGATGTTGTCCTTATGAGGGACTCTAAGGGCAAGTCCCTTAAGAAATGCAAAGTTAACTTTTGCCTCAAAAGAGACTAAACAGCAGGTGTGTTTTGTGTGATAATCAAAGTGTTTTGTATGTTTTTTTTTCTTCAAATTTCATTCAAATTTATTTTTTCTTCCGCAGGCAATACGTATAAATGGCACAATACTTAACAGGAAGCCTCTTATCGTATCTCTAGTTGACCATCAAGGAAGGATGCAACACTCTACTGTCTTGCCCAAAAAGTGCCTCGTGATGTCACTCAGGTTGAGGTATAAATCAGATTAACTAATTCCCCGTGCTTGTTCTGTTAAATTCTGAAGTTTTGATAATATAATGTGGGTACATGTTGATTTGTTGTATGCCTGGGACAAGTTAATTATGAAATACAACACTTCATTCCAGCATCACATGTTTTACCAATAATCAAAACTTCATATCACAAGTAGGTGAGTAACGTGTTTGATCATAAGGCAAAGAAGAATAATCTGTATATCTACTATGTAGTAATTGGTTATGTCATTTTGCTACTAATGACTAAGCAGCTATTGAAATTGATACTATATTTCAAGGGTTGGTTATGCAACTGAGGTGACTATATTGTTAGGTAAATCCTATTATGTTAATGTGTGTGTCTGGCAACAATAATAGCGCTGATTGTTGAATGACGTATGCTTGACTTAAATGTAGGAAATGTAGTCATGGACCATGGTTGTTTTGGTTGAATATTAATAGTGAACTAGATCAGTAGCATTTCCTTCCTATATGATTTGACTGGTCTTATGCTGTTGTGTCCGAGAAGTTTGTGAGGTCTGAGATTCTTATGTCCGAGTTAGTTGTTTGTTTCAAAAGTGTACGTTCTAATGTTTTGTTGTTGTATGAAGGTTTAGGCATATCTAAGTCCTTATTTGTTGTAAATGCTTGATAATCAATAAAAGTTCCACCTTTCACCCAAAAACAATAATAGTGTTGTAAACAGTATGCTTTTATGCCTAACTGCCTAAGTGATACTCTATGTTAGCGAGTTAAGATCATTCAAGTGAAATAGTACATGGTTAACTAATATCAACGACGGTTATTTCTTTTTACCCATATTGAAACCACCCATTTGCTTTGCTTTGCTTTGCTTTGCTTTTTACTCCGATTATTTGAATATATATCTGTGTTTTTATTCAGCTGGTGGCGTTTTTCGAAGAAGGTGCTCAGAGCCTAGTTCGGGTCCTCTATCCTGTAGACACTGACGGAGTTGGAAAGCGTTTTGCTTTCATCTACCTAACTTCGTTGGCAGACCACGTGCATTGTTTGGGATTAAACAATACTTTGCTTCGCCACAACGCTCGCATCACCATTAAACAAGGGCTTTTTCTGGGTGGCAGGGGTCGCCGACATTGTGAATGAAGGTAGATTTTTTTTTTTTACTTGATAACTGATAGTAAATGTGCTTAAGATAAACTGATTCTCTGTCTACTTTTTTGTTTTTGTTTTTTTAGGTTGTTTCTGGAATGTGGATAGTATAGTAATGATGTGGGCTGTGGTCTGTGGTGGGCTTCTTTCTTCTATTGTCAATCACTTATCGTTTAAAAAACTTGTTTTAAGACTTGTCGTTATACTTTATTTGTCTCGACTTACGGTTTTGTAGTAACAAGTGGTAAAGGATTTTATGTCTGTAATGTCGACTTAATGTTACTTTGTACATGAGTTTTTCTCATGTCATGTGATGCATTGATTTCGAATTATCCTTTCTAATGTAGTAGTTATAGAGCTGTTTTGTACTCGACTTTAATTTATATATCAAACTTATGAGAAGCTCATTTCATATACAAATTACCCAAAACTTAAGATAATACTTTCGAAAACAATCCTCATCTCCCTAACGTTATCTCATTAGTCCACCTATATAAATATAATCATAAATCATGAAAGAGTTGTTTCATATAATACAATAAGAGTTAAGTACATAGATCGTCCTTGTGGTTATCCAGAAATTGCAACTTTCGTCCTAAAAGTCCTGAAATTACACTGGTCGTCCCTGTAGTTGTCCATTTTGAGTTGACCGGTCATTTGACCGTAACTCCATCCAAAATTTCGTTAAGTTTCTTTCTCGTCAAGGGTAAAATGGCCAATTCATATAGAATAATACCCTAAGGACCAACGTTGCAACACAAAAGAGCTTATAACTCCCTCCCGCCATTTTACACACAACTACCTCTGTGTCTCGATCATTCTTGTTTCATCTATTCCTCTCTCGAAGACGCCACCCACTCGCTCTGAGATTGCATCGAAGTGAGTTTTTAACATCTTTTTGAAAGTGTGTTGT
>BQNB010041683.1:0-25000 GCA_026074375.1 Tanacetum coccineum
CCCCCTTGCCTTCCAAGTTACCTTGTCACCACCTTGGTATGCCGAGCCCTCTCCCACCACCTTACACCTCTCTTGGCTACTTACCTAGCTTCTAATACTCACTACTAGCTTATCTTAGTCACCCCTAGCAGCCCTTGGCCACTACTCCGCTTAAAACCCTTGGGCACCAAGCCTTTCATACCCTATAAGTAGTCGAGACAAACACACCCTCACATCTCACCATTTAAACTTAAAACTATACTCAAAACAGGTTCTAGCCATGTCCTAGGAGGATTAAGAAGGAAGTCTAAGCTAAGAAGAAAGCCAAGGTTAAAGAAGAAGGTCTTGAAATCATATCCAAGTGTTCGAACCCAAAACAACCCATTTTCGACCCATTTAAGCTTTTGTAAGTCTTCAATCTGTTTTATAAGTTCCTAATGTGTTATATATCTTAAATAAACTCTTATGGATCATATATAAGCTACTTGTATAAACCTTGAACCACAAACCCACACGGTTTGGTTTTCCTAAACCAAACGAACCCATTTTGGGATTTCTAGCTCACAAGCTCATTTCATAAGCTACAAGCTCGTAAAACCAACTTACTTTAGCTTATAATAATAAGCTATAAGCTGCAAATTGAAATCGGATTTAAAAAATACCAAGTTTATGAATTTTGGACTTAATTCGCAAATGGTTTCATGCAAAGGGGTATATATTATAAATTTCTAAAACTTATAAACTAGAGGGGCTGAAAATGTAATTATCTTAAACTTAAAACCCCAAGGGCCTGTTTTGCAAACCTTCAAAATTAAGGGTTAAATTTATATTAAGTTATATATAAAGGATTAAATATGTAAATATATATATACCAAGGGTATATATTGTCATTTTTGTATTCTCAAGGGTATAAAATGTAATATCTTTAAATTAATTATAAAAATATATATAAATATTATAAGACTCGATTTTATTTAAAACCGACACATTTATCGTTATCAATCATCGATCGAAACATTATAAATCAATTATGTTATATATTTAACATAATTTATAATCCACTAGCTTTTAAAAAAACTTAAAAAGATAAAATCTTATCTTTTAAACTATAACGTATCACGTTACTAGGGAATTTCATGTGAGAGGATTTCATTTGGGTAGACGTTTTGACGAGTTGCTAGATTTATGATTTAAAGTGTCCTAGCTCCTCAAACGTTTACTACATGACCTCTAGATTATGATAGCCCGAACAATGATACGATGATTTCATAAGTTAATGAACCAAATTAATATTTACGTTAAACTTTATGAAATAAAGTTTTGAAATATAAACAATCGAACTAAGACTTGACATATTACCCCAGGTTGCGTGACGAGACTGTTTATTTCCATTTGAGTTAGTTTTGACATCAATCAAACTACCTTATCAAGGTGAGTTCATAGTCCCACCTTTATATGTTTTTCCAAACTCTGTGGGGAGATACATGCTATAAACCATGAATACAAATATTTTCCAACTGTATGCTATCCTGATATATTATTGCCTAGGTTTACCTTTACTGCCAATATCATTTAATCATGAACCATTAATCACTTGCGAGTGAACGCGAATATTATGGATAGATCTATCAGGATTGACGAATCTCATTTGTGTGTACCTGTACATGAGGTAATCAAACGCACTATATTTGAGAATAATGGGTAACTTTGGCAAGTTACCTTTCCAAGAGGACATTTGTTCCTCAATAATGTCACTGAGGTGATTTCCATGTTAACGTGTTGGTGTCATGAGCTTAGAGCAATACTATTGTTTTCCATGATAATTATAGTTGTACAATTATTACCACTTATGATGACTTGTATTTAACAATTACATTTCAAACACTGAGTTCCACTCAACCTTTGTGTTGATCCTTTTAGCATGTTTATCTTAGGTAATTAAGCAAACTATGACACGGAATGGCATTAGACTTGAGGACATCCAAACTTGTTATCATTCAACCTTTATGTTTTCAATGTATTTTGGGACCTCCTTTGTAAAAACTCTGATATGATATTGAATAATAACTAAATTTTCCAAAACATCTCTTTTGAGTCATTTTCTATTATTATGATTGTTGATTCATGAAGTAATATCCCAAATTAGCTTCCGCTGCTACATGTCAAATAAGGGGGTGTTACAGATTGGTATCAATAGCCCAGGTTATAGAGAACAAGGTTAAAACCTAAACTATAACCATTTCCCATCTAAGAAAGTCCTTCGTGCCACTACATTTCCTGAATAGTATGTAAAGATACATAACTATTATATAAATAACTTATGTTATTTTCCACTGGGTTGTTACAGAATTATGTCTACATCCACCCACCCTATTATCGTCCTATCTAATTCCTATATTGAGGATGCTTTTTCCTCTACGAATACTCCTGACTATACCCCGGCTTCACCGGACTATTTCCCAGCTTCACCGGGAAACACCTTTTCTGATCCTTCAGAGGATTTATATAAGGATCTTTTAGCTTCGCTAACCATCTCCCCTTTCCATAATGATCTGTATATGAAGGTCATGCAAACATATAATGCTACTAATAATGAATTACCTATTCCATCACTACGAGCTCCTATTGCTCCACCAACTATTTTGCTTCCATCTCTAGTGTTACCACCATCACCACTATTTGATCCTCAATATTTATTTCTTCCCAAAAGAGGGGGGGGATTTTTTTTTTTTTTTTTTTAGGCCCACCTCATAAAATGAGCCCGTTTCTTTCTCTTCTCTACTGATTCCTACCCGCCCAGCTCAGGTATTTGAGATTGGTGCAAGTTCTCATAAGACGCCATATGGTAGCGCCATGAGGGAACAGATCGAGCTATTTTGAATCACTTAGGATGAGTCCCTCTTTGAGGCATCTGAGCACATGGAAGATAAGATAGAAGGCTTGGTAATGGTCGAGTCATCAGACAGCGAGATTTTGACCAAACTAGAAACTGAACTTCAGAAGCCCGTACCCAATTTATGGATTTAGGAGAGAGCAAATAACGCATGACGGCCGAGATTGTTCTTGCTCGCATCAGCACTTCTACTTTAGAGTTACATCATCGAGGATATCGATTCGCCAACGACGAGATAAGAAGAAGTCTTCTTGACAAGATCCATGTGCTCAAGAACACAATGGAGGACCACCAGTGAACAGCTGTTAAAAGACTTAAGGACATCTAAGTTAAATGTTATTACTTATAAAACAGATTTATAGTCTGTAGAAGCAAGACTTCTGGTTTTTTAAAAATTAGTCTGTTTATGAGGAAGATATCAAGGTCTTAAAAGGTAATATTCATTTAAAAGATATAGCCATTATAGAGCTTAGGAGGAAGTTAGAACTGGCTTAAAAACAAAAAGATGAAATTTACCTTACAGTAGAAAATTTTGAGAATTCATCTAATAGCTTAAGCAAACTAATAGACTGTCAGATAGTTGATAAGTGCAAAACAGGTTTAGGGTATAATGTTGTTCCACCTCCCTATACAGGAACCTTTACGCCTCCAAAACCTAATTTGTCATTCTCTAGTCTAGAAGAGTTTGTGAATGAGCTTATAGTTAGTGAGCCTACAGTTAAGAAGCCTATAGTTGAGACTAATGAAGCTAAGACTAGTAAAACAAAGCCTAAGGTTATTAGGAAAAATAATGGTGCTCCAATTATTGAGGATTGGATGTCTGATAGTGAGGAAGAAGACGTGCCTCAGGCTAAGATAGAGAAGAAATCTATTAAATCTAGTTTTGCTAAAATAGAGTTTGTTAAATCTAAAGAGCAAGTAAAATCTCCTTGGAAAACAACTGTTAAGCAAGGTAATCAAAATAGGCAGAACACACACAGTCCTAGAGGAAACCAAAGAAACTGGAATAATATGATGTCTCAAAAACTGGGAAGTAATTTTGAGATGATTAACAAGTTGCTATGGTGTGGGAAGTTTTGATCACCTGCAGTATGATTGTAATAACCATCAGAGACAGTTTAATAATAAAAAGATGGTAAAACCAATGTGGAACTATACTCAAAGGGTGAATCACTAGAATTTTTCTAGAATGACTCACCCCAGTCCTAATAGAAACATGGTTCCAAAAGTAGTATTAATGAGGTCTGGCCTAGTATCACTTACTATTGCTAGACCAGTTAATACTACTCAACCTAGAACAACAGTGAATTGTGTAAGACCAATGACAAATGTTTTTAATAAAGCATATTTAACTGGTAGAGGCCCGAGTAACAAGAAAACATCTTTAAAAATGTAATTTTAATCAGAGAGGTTAATACTGTGAAGGATAAAAATGTTAATGCTGTTAGGCCAAAAGCAGTACTTAATACTGTTAAGGGAAACCAGGTTAATGCTGTTAAGGCCTCAACTTGTTGGATTTGGAAACCAAAGACTAAATTAATAAACCATGTTTTAAAAACAACACAATAGTGGCATCAACATCCTAAAAAAGTTTGATTATGATTTATGTTGATTTTGACTGCACAAGGCAGATCCACAGAAGAGAGGATCCAAGTCTAGTGAACTAGTGATGCTTGGGTCCCTAAAAGAACTTGATTTTCTTAAATAATGTGCAGGGCAATCCACAAATGGATTTACAAGATTGATGTTGGTTTGATCAACACCTTTTTACAATATATAATATATAATATATAAATATAAAATACTTATATAATATATAAAAATAGGAAGGTAAGAATAAAAAAATCACAATTATAGTAATCCGATAGTATGATTCCTGGGTCGTTATCCCCAACGAGGAATGCAATTGAAAGTTGAGAGTTATTTTGAGAATCGATGCTTGAATGGGACAAATTTGATTGGGATTCTAATTCTACGGGAAAATTAAGGCAATTTAAACAAAAAACAATTAAGGGCACTAAAATTAAACTAAAAACGCGCTAAATTATCAACTATATCAAAATTAAGCCCTAAAAATGCAAACTTAGTTTCTAAACCTCTAAAATGACAAAAGAAAATTTTATAAAAAAGATTTACATTTTTTTGGCTTTTTAATAATTTTTTATGAATTAAAAACTAATTTAATCTATTTAAAATCCTTGAAAATAGCAAATTAATACGTAAAAATTCCAAAAAATGATTTTCTTCCTTAGAAAAGTCTAAAACATGATAAAATTTAATAAAACTATTTTTAACTACTTTTTCTAATAAAAATCTATTTTCTAAAATTAATTTAAAAAGCTAAAAATCAAATTTAAAATCTAAAAGTGGTAAAAATGATTTTAATGCTTGTAAACCTAAAAATATTTATTCTAAAACCAAAAACTTTTTTTTTGTAATTTTCTAAAAACTTTTTCTATTTTTAAAAGACTTTTAAAATTTTTAACTTTCAAAAAATAATTAAAAATAACAAATAAGAATGAAAAATTCTAAAAAAAACAGGAAAAGTCCTAAATGATGTAAAGACTGCAAGAAAAATAAGCTGGTTAATCCAACTTATCAATTAAGCCCTAAAAAACTCCTAATAAGCTACGGCTTTTGTGGGAAAAAAGGCTCAAAAAGGTGGTAAATAATTAATTTTGCAAAGCTCTACCGGATGAGCTATTGTAGCAAAGTCGTTAAGAATGGTGTGTGTAAAGTGTTGGGTTGAGGGTGTTGAGGTCCCGAGTTCGAGCCTTGCTCACTTGGGATTTCCACCTTCCCTAATGCTTTTTAAATGCCATTTTTTACAACTTTTTAGAAGACTGAAAAATAAGCACTTTTTGAAAAGACACTATTTTTATAATTCACAAATAAGTAAAGCAATAAGCTCTAAAGGGTGACAGTTTGCTTATATAATAAAAAGCTAAAATAGCTTATCTGTTAAGCTTTTTATGATCAAATAAGCTAATGAAAATGACTAATAAGCTATAACAGATACCTAACTACCCCTAATAAGCATAAATGATCAAAAATAAGCAACTTTATTAAGCTAAAGATGGCAGAATACTTAAAGAGCTAAAACACTTAGAATTTTTAAGCTAAAATGCAAATAAGCTCAAATAAGTTCTACCTTAAAAGAAATAAGCTAACATGATCAAAAAGGAGAAATTATATGCCAAGTTCTCTAAATGTGATTTATGGATCAGTATCGTGCAATTTCTCGAGCACGTGATTGACAATCAAGGAATTCACGTTGACGCAATTAAGAATTGGGCATCTCCCACTACACCCACAGAAGTACGCCAATTCTTAGGATTAGCCGGTTACTATCAAAGATTTATCGAAGGTTTTTTGAAGATTGCAAAGCCTTTGACTGAATTAACCCAGAAAAACAAAAAGTATATCTGGGGAGAAAGCCAAGAGTCAGCTTTCCAACTGCTAAAACAAAAATTATGTGAAGCTTCAATCTTAGCATTACCAGAAGGAAACAACGATTTTGTCGTTTACTGTGATGCATCACTCCAAGGTCTGGGAGCGGTGTTAATGAAAAGAGAAAAAGTTATTGCATATGCATCTTAACAACTCAAGCCTCATGAAGAGAACTATACCACACACGACCTTGAATTAGGAGCAGTAGTGTTCGCTCTTAAAATTTGGTGACACTATATGTATGGCACAAAGTGTATTGTGTTCACTGATCATAAAAGTCTTCAACATATCCTTGATCAGAAGGAGATGAACATGAGACAACGTCGTTGGTTAGAATTGCTCGCAGATTACGATTATGAGATTCGTTACCATCTTGGAAAGGCAAATGTTGTAGCAGATGCCTTAAGCCAGAAAGAACAAATCAAACCACTCTGAGTTAGAGCATTAGTCATGACCCTTCACCAAAAATTACCATCACAAATCCTCGAAGCCCAAACCGAGGTAATCAAAGAAGAGAACATCAAAGCTGAGAATTTACGAGGAATGGACAAAGCATTTGAAGTACGTCCTGATGGAACCCGATGTATCAAGAATCGAAGTTGGTTACCACTTTTTGGTAATTTGAGGGACTTAATCATGCATGAATCCCATAAATCAAAGTATTCCATCCACCCAGGTTCTGACAAGATGTATCAGGATCTAAAGAAACTCTATTGGTGGCCTAACATGAAGGCAATCATCGCTGAGTATGTTGGCAAGTGTTGAACATGCTCTAGAGTTAAAGCAAAATGTCAGAAGCCATCCGGCTTACTGATACAACTAGAGATTCCTACATGGAAATGGGAAAGATTAACGATGGACTTCGTTACAAAACTACCCAAAACATCAAGTGGACATGACACAATTTGGGTCATTGTAGACCGCCTTACCAAATCAGCACATTTCATCCCTACCAGAGAGACAGATAGTATGGAAAGGCTGTAAACGAACCGGACAAACATGGACGGAGCCTTGTTCATGTTCGTTTATTTAATATTAGTCAGACAAATAAACGAACACGATCGCTTAAACGAACAAATTTTCTTGTTCATGTTCGTTTATTAAGAAATAAGGTTGTTCATGTTCGTTCATTTAGACACTAAACGAACATAAACGAACGAACATAAACGATTAGACATAAATAAACATAAAATTCACAATAATATACACCATATTGTGTTTTATAAGTGTTGTTTTGTTTAAGTATACGAAAGACGATCATAAACATATATACGATCATAAACGAATGAATAATCGGACATTCACGAACATAAATGAACGAACAAGACTTTTGTTCATGTTCGTTCATTTAACTAAACGAACATAAAATGTTGTTCATGTTCGTTCATTTAATAAATAAACGAACATAAACGAACTTTTTACCGAACAGTTCACGAAATGTTCACTGGACGTTCAATTCGTTTACAGCCATACTATTAATGACTTTTTATATAACAAACTTTATTTATCAAATAGAACGCATATTTATCGATTCATTCGGAAAAAAAATGTCATTGAAAACCGAATTGCGAACAAAACGAGCCCAATATTGCAACGCTTCTGACATGCGCACGATTTTATAAAAATGGTTAAGTTTAATATATATTTTTAAAATATATTTACAAAACGCACCCTCAAGTTTGCGCACCTTCAAGTTTGATAAAAGTTACAAAATCAACCTTCAACTTTTACCTATTTACGACTTTTTTATATAACAAACTTTATTTATCAAATATGTAACGCATATCTATCGATTCAGGTTAGGAAAAAAAATGTCATTGAAAAGATCATCGAATTGCGAACAAAACGTGCTCAATATTGCAATGTTTCTGACATGCGACGGGTTTTATAAAAACCGCTGAAGTTTAATATATATTTTTAAATTATTTACGAAAATAGTCTTTGAGGTTATCGGTTCATTGTTAGGTGAGTCCTAACTACCGACAAATAGTAATTAGCATTTACGAATCTCGTTTTAAAAAAAAATCACGAGAAGTATGCATCTGATTTTTACAGTACTTTGTATTTTAACCAACAAATAATCAAAAGCTGTTCGAGCATGCAATCATCAGTCAAACCAAAAAGTCAATCACTTCCCTGTCATTTCCACATGCTCAAACTCTAATCTTCAACCATTTTTTCATACGTTATCTATTTAAACGTACATCTCATAACGCTTGATCATATCACTAATCTAACCCTTTTAAATACTCTCCTAGCTCGAAACATCATGAGCCAAACCAAAAATACATTTTATTCAAAACCCATTGCATGTATGCTTTTCTTATATGGAAACGTAGGCCTTAATGAGAGGATTAAGGAAATATAGTTGGATCGTTATGCATGTCGGAAATAAAGCGGTGGTGATGGCGTTTGTGGTGTGGTGGTCGGCCGGATATAGTAAGGAGGGGAGGGAGGGAATAATTTTTTTGTAAAGAGTTTATAAGTGTGTGTTGTGGTGGTATTTATAGAAAATAAGTTTGACTACTTGCCACATTTAGTCCCTCCATCTTAAAGTTCTTATATTTTTAGTACAAGGGCTATTTGTTTCGTTAGGCCACCGACCCAAGGCTCGGGTTTATATTTCCGTGACCATTTTTATTTTCCGTCACACTTTTATTGATTTAAAATATTTAATAAAACGTATAAATTTTAAAACACGAATTCGGCTCAAGACAAAGTACAAAATGACGACATTCATAAAAATAATAAGTTTACGATCTTAAAAATAGTAACGAGACGTGTCGTATATTTTACGATGCTCGAAACGGTTAACGGACGTGCGGTCAAACGGTGACTCGCGAAACGTCAAAAATAAAAATTATCAAAATTTCTCAAAAATTATTCGTAATAAAATACGAAAATAATTATTTACGACAAATAAAATTTTAAATGTCGACATTCGCTTACGAAAAACTCGTAAAATAATAATAATGACGTCGAACTCGCAATCGTCATACGCGTCGTGAAACTCGGGTTGTTACAAAAGAAGCCAAGGATTAAGAAAGATAGGTTCTTGAATTCATCTCCAAGTTTTCAAATCATAATAAGCAAATTCGACCCATTTAAGCTTTTGTAAGTCTTTGATCTGTTTTATAAATTCCTAATATGTTATAGATCTTTAATAAGCTCTTATAGATCATATATAAGCTACTTGTTTAAGTTCTTGAACCACAAATTCATTTGTTTGGTTTTCCTAAACCAAACCGTGCCCTAAATGTACCCTTGTAAACCCTAAACCCCATTTTCAAAAATCCTATAAGCTTAAAGCTATAAGCTGGTCCTAAAAGCTATTTTAATAAGCTAACTTATCATTTTTATAAACTTGGAAACAAACTATAAAAGCTAAAACCCATCGGGTTAATCTTTTTAAACCAAACGTGCCCATTTTGTATTATCGAGCTCATAAGCTCTTTTGATAAGCTATAAGCTCGTAAAACTTATTTATTTTAGCTTATAGTAATAAGCTATAAGCTGCAAATCGATTTCTAAATTTAAAAATACCAAGATTATGGATTTTGGACCTAAATTGTAAATCGTTTCATGCAAAGGGGTATATATTGTAAATTATGAAACTTTATAACTTTCGGGCCAAAAGTGTAATTATCCTAAAGTTAAACTTCAGGGGTTTGTTTTGCCATACTCTAAAGTTAAAGGTTTAAATGTTTTAAAATTATATATAAAGGGTTAAAAGTGTAAATTAATATATACCGAGGGTATATATTGTCATTTTCATATTCTCAAAGGTATAAAATGTAATATTTTTATATTAATTATAAAAATATATTTAAATATTATAAGACTCGATTTTATTAAAGCCCGACACATTTGTCGTTATCATTCGTCAATCGAAACACTATAAAATAATTATGTTATATATTTAACATAATTTATCATCCACTAGCTTTTGAAGAAACTTAAAAAGATAAAATCCTATCATTTAAACTATAACGTATCACGTTACTAGGAAATTTCATGTGAGGGGCTTTCATTTGGGTAGACGTTTTGACGAGTTCCTGGATTTATGATTTAAAGTGTCCTAACTCCTCAAACGTTTACTACATGACCTCTGGATTATGATAGCCCGAACAGTGATACGATAATTTCACAAACTAATAAACCAAAATCATTTACGTTAAACTTTATAAAATAAAGTTTTGAAACAATCAAACTAAGACTTGACATATTACCTCAGGTTGCGTGACGACGCCGTTTATTTCCATTTGAGTCACTTTTGACATCAATCAACTACCTTATCAAGGTGAGTTCATAGTCCCACCTTTACATGTTTTCTAAACTCCATGAGGAGATACATGTTATAACCATTAATACAAGTATTTTCAACTGTATGCTATCCTGATATATTATTTCTTAAGTACCTCTATTTTCTATAAGGCCCCATTATCATGAACTGTTAATTACTTGTAACCGAACGTACTGGTTGAGTAAGCGCGAATGCCGTGAATAGATCTATTGGGACTGAACTTCCCCGTCCAGGTTCTGGTACATACATGGTCAGCGGAAGCATTTCATTTGAGGAACTCCGGTGCTTGGCAAAGTACCCGCTTGGGGCAACAACTTATGAATAACATTTACTTAAGGCTTCGGTGTCATGAGCTTAGAGCAATAATATAATATTGTTTACCATGATAATTGTATTCGTTGCAATTATTGCTATTACATTGACTTGTATTCAACTATTACATTGCAAACCTGTGAATTTCACTCAACCTTTGTGTTGACCTTTTTAGCATTTTATCTCAGGTAATTAAGCAACCTATGGCACGGAGTGGCATTGGACTTGAGGACGTCCAAACTTGTTATTATTCAAACTCTATGTTTTCATATGTATTTTGGGACCTCTTTTGTAAAACTCTGAAATAATATTGAATGATAACTAAATTTTCCAAAATGTCTCCTTTGAGTCGTTTTCTATGATTATGACTGTTGATTCATGAAGTAATACCCTAAATTAGCTTCCGCTGCTATGTGTCAAATAAGGGGGTGTTACATATTGGTATCAGAGCCAGGTTATAGAGAACAAGGTTAAAACCTAAACTATAACCATTTTCCATCCAAGAAAGTCCTCCGTGCCACTACATTTCTTGAATAGTATGTAAAGATACATAACTATTATATAAATAACTTATGTTATTTTCCACTGGGTTGTTACAGAGTCATGTCTTCATCCACCCACCCTATTACTATCCTATCTGATTCCAATGTTGAGGATGCTTTTTCCTCTACGAACACTCCTGACTATACTCCGGCTTCACCGGACTATTTCCCAGCCTCACTGGGAAACACTTCTTATGATCCTTCAGAGGAAAATAATTATGTTATATATTTAACATAATTTATCATCCACTAGCTTTTGAAGAAACTTAAAAATATAAAATCGTATCATTTAAACTATAACATATCACGTTACTAGGGAGTTTCATGTGAGGAGTTTTCATTTGGGTAGACGTTTTGACGAGTTGCTAGATTTACAATTTAAAGTGTCCTAGCTCCTCAAACGTTTACTGCATGACCTCTGAATTATGATAGCCCGAACAATGATATGATGTTTTCACAAACTAATAAACCAAAATCATTTACGTTAAACTTTATGAAATAAAGTTTTGAAACAATCAAACCGTTTTGCACTTATTCTTTCTATTTTCAAAAGCACCACACACATCTCTCTAAAATCCTATTTTTTTTTATTTTTTTTTTTTTTTTCTTTGGAAAATCATTTTAATCATAAAGCTTTGTTCCAAGTGATCCAAGCTCAATTCCTCAATTGCAAGAGAATAACACTTCCATCCATTAATTGAAGAAATATTACAACCCAAGTATACAATGCAACTTATGCATTCACACCATATCTTGTAAATCATGTGTAAATCTTGTAAAGTTGTGTAGTTATTAGGTTTTGGTGATTGTTGTAAGTATAGTGGTATCTTGGTGATCCTTTCTAGTATGTTAAGTTAGATTGTGACATAAGTATGTGGTTGAGGACAAGTATGAAGGTGTGAAGTGTGAAGTTAGTGAAGGAGTAAGAAGTTGTGTATGGTGTGTTCAGGTGGAAGCAAGTTGTGTAGTGAAGTTGTGAAGTCGTAAACGAAATTAATAAGTTGTGTTGTGATAGATTGGTTCAGCTAAGATTAGAACTCGACATACTACTTATGTCCGGAATGAATATAAGCAAAACTTTGTGTAACGTTTTCTCCGCCATAAGAGCTTGTTGATATATGAAGAAAACACTCAAGTTAAGGTTTTCTCGTGGAAGTGGAGTAGGCCGAAGAGGAGCTTCGTACCGAACCTACTATAAATCCTTGTGTTGTGGTTTTATCTTCCAACTTTATCTTTTTAATTTGCTTCAACTTATTTTATATTGTTCATATTGTGCAAGCATTGAATTCACAAAAAGTCGAATCTAAGTTTTATAAACAAACATAAAATTTAAATCAAAAAGCTGTAAACTATTCAACCCCCCTTCTAGTTTTCCACAATTGGTATCAAGAGCCATGCTAAACAATATTTTTAAAATAAATTGTATTTTAAAACTTGAATCGATCTATGGAATCAGAAAAATATTTAGAAGGGCAATCTATGCAAAACACCACTCTTTGAAAGTGAAGGAATTTTTATTGGAAAAATAGAATCGAAACATATTGAAAGTCAAAAGATATATATACTTTGGCATGTTATTACCGCTGTTATTTTCCTCCTATCATTTAATCCTGAAACTAAAAAGGATGAAATGGTATCTTTTCAATAAACAAATGATGATTCATAAAAAGAAACTTGCAAAAATTAACTGAAGCTAAAATAGGAAATTGTTATAATGCTTTGCCACTTAAAGAATACGAAAGTAGTTTATGTGTCAAACGCAAAAGATATTTTGGTACTTTACTAATCATTCATCAAGGTAATAATCAAGTCAAAGCTAACAAAATAGATCTTCTTGTTCAACAATATGACAATGAATGATTCCGGAAGAGGAGTCAATATATAATCCTTTGCTATGTTTAACACTATTATACTATCTAAAAGCACTTATAAAGTAATTCTCTAGCAAGAATGGTTTAGGAAATTTCTTAGGGCACAAACACCCAAAATGCCGGGGCGATAAGTCACGCGATTGAAGAATCAAATAATCTAACAACCTTACCTCTTGACGAACTAATTGGAAACTTGAAAGTTTATGAAGAAGTAATAAAGAAAGATGTAGAAACGGTTAAAGGCAAGAAAGAACAAAGTAGATCACTTGCATTAAAAGTGAAAAAGGAAGTAAGTGATGAAGATAGCTCAAGTTTCGATAGTGAAGACGAAGAGTATGCTATGGCCGTAAAGGAATTCAAGAAATTCTTCAAGAGACGAGAAGATTTGCAAAGAAAAACCACTAGGCGATAGAAAAACCATTCCAAAGAAGAAACAATGATGGTTATGATGAAAGAGATAGAAAATGGAATTTAGATGGTGGTGACCCAAGTCACTTCATTGGAGAATGTTCAAAGCCGCCAAAGAACAACGATCAAAGAGCATTCATTGGAGGAGCATGGAGCGACAATGGAGAAAATGAAGTGGAAAAAACTAAAGATGAAGCTTGTCTTGTAGCTCAAGCGCCCGATGAAATATGCTTAGGAGTAAACTTGGAACCCGATGAGTGGATAAAGATAGTGATGCTCAAACACAGACCGGTAATGATACGAAATGTTGTTTTCTACATACAAAGCAACAACAAGTAACGTTAATTTTCGGAAGCAACATACGTGGTAAAAACCCGGTAAGATTGTAACGATTTCTCAGACTCTAATAATTGAAAATGTTGAGCACATAGATAACTTAACTTATAACTTGCTTAGTATAGGTCAAATATGTGAAAATAAATGCAAAGTAATATTTACCGAACACGATAGCGAAATAATCAAAAACGAAAAAGTTATAGGTAAAGGAATTAGGAAAGGGGGATTATATGTAATGAAACTAGGAAATAAACCGGAAGACAAAATAACCTTGCAACATAAACGAAAAATTTCACACTATGGCATAGAAGATTAGGTCACGCTAATATGCAACTAATTCAATCATTAGCGTCTAAAGAATTAGTTAGAAATCTACCTAAACTTAAATACGACCAACATTTTTGTGATGCTTGCAAAATTGGAAAGCAAGCTCACGTAAGTCACAAGGCCAAAAATATAGTCTCAACAACTAGATGCTTAGAACTACTTCACATGGATTTGTTTGGCCCCTCCGCCATACGAAGCTATGGAGGAAATCGTTATACCTTAGTAATTGTAGATGACTATTCTCGATACACTTGGACTAGATTTTTAGCAAATAAAACCGAAGCCTTCGAAGAATTTGAAATATTTAGCAAAATGATCCAAAACAATAACGAATTCTAATAGTATCAATTAGAAACAGGATCATGGACGGGAATTTTTGATAATGTAGTACACTTTGGAAAAAAATTGTGATTTAAATGTATATCTCACAATTTTCTGCTCCTCGTTACTACCACAATCAAATGGGGTAGTAAAAGAAAAAATCGCACTTACAAGAAATGAGTAGAACATGTTAAATGAACAATTTCATTCCTCAAAAAATTTGTGCAATGCCGGTCGATACATCAACATATATAATAATATGATAGAGTTCTATTAGACGTATTTTAGGAAAAACTCACTAATAAACGAGTTGTTGAGAGGTAGGAAACCAAACAATTAACTATTTAGAGTATTCGAAAGAAGAATATTTTATTCTTAATTACAAGAGATTACCTCCACCAAGTTCGATCCGCGCAAGTCGTAAGAAGGTGTTTTCCTAGATATTTCAGCACAATATAAATCTGCAAAACTTAACAAACAAACAATGAAAGTGAAAGTCTTGAAGTAACTTTCGATGAAACTCCACCGCCCAGTAAACCCTAAAACACCACCATTGGAGATGATGAATAGTCGAAGAAGAAGCATAAAAGGTTAGTAAAACAAAACCATACCCATG
Source organism: Tanacetum coccineum (assembly GCA_026074375.1). Classification (NCBI taxonomy): domain Eukaryota; kingdom Viridiplantae; phylum Streptophyta; class Magnoliopsida; order Asterales; family Asteraceae; genus Tanacetum; species Tanacetum coccineum. Next base: position 15,359 of record BQNB010041683.1, read on the forward strand.
AGCTTGAAGACATTTCATTAGAAAATATAAAATGGCCAAACATTAAAGATCTAAAGAGTCATCCCATCTAAAAAAAAAAAAAAAAAAATGTTATTGGTAATCTAAATCAAAGAACTCTTAGGTCGCAAGCTCAAGACAAAAACAATTTCTTTTGCTCTATTTCAACAATAGAACCTAAAATTATAACTGAAGCATTAAGATGAAAATTAGATAATGGCCATGCAAGAGGAACTAAACCAATTTAAAACAAATGATGTTTGGAAATTAGTCCCCAATCCTATGGATATGACCATTTATAGAACAAAATGGTATATAGAAATAAACTCGACTAAAAATTGGTCCTGAGTAACTAGAAATAGCTAGTTGTTGCCCAAGTTATAACAACAAGAAGGAATTGCTTATAATGAAACATATGCCACAAGTACCAATACCCTAGCTAGACAAGTCCAATAAGATATACTTTTACTCTTATGCTTGCGCACTAGATATTAATTATACCAAATGGATGTGAAGATAGCATTCCTTACGTTTTTTTCAATAGGAGGTTTACGTGCACAACCGCCGGATTCTTGACTTCGCAAAACCTAAATATGTCAATAAACTTAGAGAAAGCTCTTTATGGTCCTAAAAACAGCCCCAAAAGCTTGGTACGATCGACTAAAAGCCTTTTTTTTCTTATTATACATAATTATTTCATGAATGGTAGATAACACTACCTTCACTAAAGAAAGACTCCAACATCATTATTGTCCAAATATATTTGATGACATTATATTACGATCTACTTTGTCAAGAAATGTTTGATGACTTTTTTAATTAGCCAAGATCATGCATGATGAGTTTGGAAATGAGTATGATGTAGAACTAAAATTTTTATTAGGATTACAAATAAAACAATTAAGATGATGGAATATTTGCATCAATCAAAAATAATATAAGAAAATGTGGAGTTTGATGGTGGTTTGGTGGGCTTAAGAAATTTGGACTATAAGACTCCTAAAGCCAATAAAACCCCATAAATCCTACCGAAACTAAACTCACAAGAGACGAGGAAGGTGATTCGTAGATAATACCAAATAATAGAGGCATTATAGAAGTTTTATTATACTTGACGCAAAGTAGACCCGAGTATCATGTTTAGTGTTTGCCCTTTGTGCACGCTTTCATGAGGATCCCAAAACCTCTCACCTAAAACGGTAAAAACGTAACTTCGATACATTAAAGGCACTATGCATTTAGGATTATGGTATCCTTAAGGAACCGCATAGAAACAATAGTTTATTCGGATATCGGATGCATGTAATGAGACACGTAGATCGAAAGAGCACTAGTGTGGTTTGCACGTTCATAGATGATCGTCGTTTAACATCTTGATTTCAAAGAATGCAACCTCTTGCCATCAATCACACCTAACGGAATATGTTAGCGCGCGGAAGGCATGTCAACAAGCACTATGGATGAAACAAGCTCTCGTAGACTATGGCATTAGGTTAGACGATATTCCATTAATGTGTGATAACAAAAAGGCTATAGACTTAAGTAAGAATCCCGTTCAACACTCACGAATAAAACACATAGAAATTCGTCACCAATAAAGATCGTTCGTGTAATGATCAAAAAGGGAATATCACTATAAAAATGAGCATCAGGAAACAACTAGCCGATATCTTAACCAAACACTTAAACGAACCATTTAGCTCCTATACGACCTAGGTCTACGAATTGAAGGAACAAATAGACTAAGTTTATAAGCACTGAAAATTAAAAATGAACTATTTGTCAAAAATTTGAGAAAAAATTTTCTTAGACGACGGCCCCCTTAATTTTAAGGGGACCGCCCAGACATTAAGGAGACCTCCCACTGAAAAAAAAATTAAAAAAAATCTTTCTCATATCTAGGATCACATGAAAAATAATTTTCATATATTGTTGAAATATGCTAAAAACATTTTTTTTCATATGCATAATGGTCTCTTACTTGTTGTTAAAATATATAATCTAATATATATCTTCGACTATCTTGATTGAGCAAAACTAAATCAAGGAGCATTTGGATTATTTCTTAGGTTTTGCATGTATTAGTGTCGAAATAATTGCTACTCCACATTTGTCGCACTTAGGCACACACTAGTATTTGCACAAAAGTTTGTTTCCTTTTTAACTTAAACAGCTTAACCCTCTACTCAATGATAATTTTTTGTTGCCATTATATCAAGTTGCATTTCATATGCTCTTCACTCAACTATATATGATTATATGCTAAAATTGTTGAAATAGTTATCTAACATATGTAAAATGTTAATGCTTAATTGCTATGTTTGCTAAAAATCTAATTGGCTATAAAAGGATGGACTTTGCTGCAGAAATTAACTTCCAAAACAGAAAATAAGTGTATTAGGAGGCTGGGACCCTCACACAAAATTTTAAGAAAATCGAATTTTTGAGAAATCTTGGAAAATTCCCAGAGGGCCGCCCCCTTAATTTCGTAACGGGCGCCCCTTATCTTTAAGGGACCGCCCCCTATTTAAGGGACCGCCCTAGTATAACACAGGTAAAACCATATTTTTTCCTTTTTACCAAATACCCTCTAGACGTAGCTACTATTTCCCTAAATTCACAAACATTTCTTAGATTTGATCCATTGAGAAACCCATTCTTCCCTAAATAAACATTCCTCCACTAAAATACATCTCATTCATCTTTAATCACAATCATCCTCACACAATGACATCTCCTAACAAACCCACATCCAAACCATCAAGAGGTAGCCAAAATGATGTGAAACCCTATGGAGGAAGAAACCAAGCATTGCAACTCCTCAATGTGCTCAAATACAACTTCACCAATACCAAAACCACTAACTCCTCATCATGAACCATCTCAAGAAACAATCACCCCAATCAAACATTACCAAATCATTGCATTAAGGACACTTTCACATCACCACAAGTTGTCCTCACACCCTCCATTCCCCATCTCACCCATCAAATCACATGAAACTCAACTCAATTTCCACCTCAAAGTGACAACCAAAACTCAACACCTCATCACCACTATCTCTAAGTAGAGAAGCCTTGTTGTTGACTTAATCAACTCAAGACCTAATCAAACTTCTAGCCATCATCTCTCCCCACAACAACAAAACAACAATTCCTCATTACCTTACTCTCCAAACTTACTACACACCCTCAACATTAACCAAGTTAAAACCCATGTTGGGTATTGCCTTTGTTGCATCTTCACCCAAAAACAATTTCTTGCTTTAAGTGAGGATATTAATTGGATTGAATTCCTCCTCACTCGACCTCATCCACCACCTAGGGTTCAAAGAGATTACCCTTCCACAACCGCCTCCGCTCCAAACTCTCCATCAACAAACAACTAATCTCATAATATGCCTACAAATAATCGTCAAACCCTTTTGTGTCGCAAGCAAGTCAAAAATCCTTCTATGGCTATTTAGGATTTTCTTGATGTATTAATATGCTCCTAAAGCATATTTGTTTTTTTTATGTATGCAATGTGTGGGTTTTACACACATTGCCTTAATGAATGAAGTATCTCTTTGCATTTATGCGTTGCTTACTCTTTCAAATTTTTTCCTTCCGTCTCACAGTTAAAATACTTGTGTGTTTTCTAACTCGGTTTTTGTACCAAGAAATCATAAGCTTGAAATTTCCCCCCCTTGGTGCCCTCGAATAAGGGGGAGCACACATCAAGGGGGCATTTATTCCGTCGATTTTACTAGCAATCCTCGACGATGCCTTTTTGATTCTACAAAAAGGGAGAGAAATGACATGAAACTCACTAAATACTTGTTTAAAAATAATTTTACATTTAATGAGTTTAAATTTTGTAATCATCAAAAAGGGGGAGATTGTTGATAAAATATAATGCCTAAAAACAATATTAATACTTTCACAGATCTTTACATTTTGATAATCACAAATATAAAAACTTTCAAACGTAAATTTAAACTAAACAAGTAATTAAGGAGTAAATTCACATTCAGACATTACATCAACTTAAAGGTAATGAAATAAATAAATGCATAATGCATCTTTTATGATCAAAGGAAAAATCTTTATCAACCTCAATACTTTTATAAAATGTTGTAAACATTTTTATAAACATCACAAAACATTTTCTAACATTTAAAAGAAATGTTTTATTCAAAATAAACATTTTGAATTTCAAAATTTTCGAACCTAAAACGGCTAGAAAAAGTCCAGTAAACACCTCCCCTGAATAGGACAAAAAGGGGAGCGTCTGAAAATGGGCGGGCCCCTTAAATACTGGGCGGCCCCCTTAATTATAAGGGGGCCGACACCCTTAATTATAAGGGGGTCGGCACCCTATTTAAGGGGACCGGCCATAGACCCCGCTCCTCCAGCTTGTCCTATTAAATACTAGACTATTCCCCAACATTTTTCTTACCTTTTGCACTTATTCTTTCTGTTCTAAAGCAGCCCACACATCTCTCTAAAATCCTTTGATCATTTAATCATAAAGCTTTGTTTCCAAGTGATCCAAGCTCAATTCCTCAAGTGCAAGAGAAGAATACTTCCATCATTAATTGAAGAAGTATTACAACCCAAGTATACATTGCAATCTTATTGCATTCACATCATATCTTGTAAATCATTTGTAAATCTTGTAAAGTTGTGTAGTTATTAGGTTTTGGTGATTGTTGTAAGTATAGTTGGATCTTGGTGATCCTTTCTAGTAGTGTTAGTTAGTTGTGACATAAGTAGTGTGGTGAGGACAAGTAGTGAAGGTGTGAAGGTGTGAAGAAGTTGTGTAGTTGTGTTCAAGGTGTGAAGCTAAGTTGTGTAGTGAAGTTGTGAAGTAGTTGTGAAGTTGTGAAGTCGTGAACAAATTGTGAAGTTGTGTTGTGATAGATTGGTTCTAGCTAAGATTAGAACTCGACATATAGCTAGTGTCGTAAATAGATATAAGCAACGTTGTGTACGTTTTCTCCGTTCAACCATAAAGGAGCTTGTTGACATAGTGAAGAAAACTCTCGAGTTACGGTGCTCAGGGAGGTGGAGCAGGCCGAAAGAGGAGCTTCGTACCGAACCACATAAATTCTTGTGTGTGTTGATCTTCCAACTCTTATCTTTATTGCTCTAAATATTTATATTGATCATATTGGTGCAAGTGTTGAATTCAACAAAAAGTCGAATCTAAGTTTATAAACAAACATCAATATTAAATCAAAAAGCGTTAAACTATTTCAACCCTACCTTCTAGTTTTCCCCACATACACATTTGGATTAAAATCACAGAAAATAGTTTTAACGCTTGAAAAACTTGAATCAAAGTTAAAATTCTATCATTTTTGAAAACCTTCTCAATCTTCTCAAAATAAAAACCTTCTCAATCGATCCGGAATATATATATATATAATATATATAATAAATATAAATATATATATAAAATATACGTATACCTTTTTAGATAATGAACCTTTATTTTGCGGTAGCTAAATTTTGAGTCAAAAGTAAGATTCCTTTTTGCGAATGGAATAGGGCCCCTCAGAATCCATGAGACGACCATAGTATTTTTATGAGTAATATAAATAAAAATCTTAAAATCAATTATCAGTTGTATTAAGTAAATGGTTAAAAGCCATATAATAATAACATATTCCAAAATTTTGCTAGCTTGAACCTTTTGCTTTTTTATTACCATTATCACCAACCTATTTTCAAATACAACTTGAAACACATTATAAAATGATTTTCCATGCGTATTTTTCTTTCTTTTTTTGATTTTTCACCTTGGCAATTATTGAGTACGTGGACACAGTTTTAACCCAACTCGTTTTTTTTACTTACCTTGTTTTTTCTACTCGTTTTATACTAGCCCATTTTTTACCAACCCGTTTATTTCCTTTTTATAAAACATAAACACAAACCCTACTTGTGTTCTTCCCCAAATACTCATAAGCCACCATTGTTAATCATCCCAAATACAAACCTAATTTCGATTCACACCCTTTGAAGAATGTCCATCATCTTTCTCAAATATGCACTTGTTTCCATAGAATGTAAATGTATATTCCTCTAATGACACTAACCTCCTTAGACCAAAGAAAACCAAGCCATATGATTTCTTGTTTTCCCTAACAAATACGTAAGTTGTTTTAATTTACCTGATCCTTCTCTTTTTAGCTAATTATAAATATTATATTTTCAGAAAACTAGGATCAAGAAGTGCAAGAAATGAGAATGGTTTGATCTAGAGTTAAAGAATGAATGGTACAGAACTCACTTGTATGAGATGTAAAGGCTTCTCAATCAATCTCAAAGGAGAGAACAAGCAACTGAAACAAGAAGCCAATAAGAAGTTGTTCTCCTTCAACTTGACATGCAGAAACGCAAAGGAATGATTTGAACACCAAAAAAGAAGTCAAAAGAAAGCATTATTTTTGAAGTCAACTATCATCATCTTTTTTTATTGTGGCTTGGTTTGTATTTGTAATGAATTAGGGTTAGATTGGGTTATATTTGTTAAAAGTTAGATGGACTGTATTTTGTGGTTGTCATGGTATCTTCTTTTGTAACCAATCAGTTGTTATGATGATGTTCTAATGTAATGGAATTAAGTTGCGTGTCATTTCTATGTACTGGTATTAACACATAAACAAATGCATTTTTTCTAAAAAATGTTCTGGTATGCACAAATGTAGTAGCAACACATAAACAAATGGGGCGATCTACACATTTCTAGACATAAACACATGGACTGCATTTAACACAAACATAAGGTTCTGCACTTGAAACTGCAATATAACAAAAACAACTCCACATTTTAATACTAAATTATTGCATTTCCATAAATCAAGGTGGTCAAATCCAATTCAAAGTACTTTACAAAAGATACCATAAAAGTTGTATCCACATGCCTTTGTCCACCATTATTGTCCAAAAGAAAACTCATGAAACATGCAGTTTAAGTACCTAAACATCCATTACAAACACTTAAAACATAGTTAAACTACAGAAAGTTCCTAATCATATTCTGAAACATCAAATGCATTTTCAGGAGTTGATATAGTTCCTAAATGGTCAAACTTATAAGGCTTGCTCATCTTTTGCTTTGCTATTCTTTCTGATCTCCCACGGTTCTTCACATAAATCCTTGCACCATCTACATATGCTTGTTGCTGCCACTTTTTCCTGTTTCTGTTCTTAGTTGGTTGTGTTGTTATTGGTGCATCAGCAGAAAAAAAAAAAAAAACAACAAAAAAAACAACAAAAACAACAAAAAAAACTACAAAAACAAACAAAACAAAAAAAACAAAATCAATTCAAAAAAAAACAAAAAACAAAAATTAGAAACAAAAAAAAAAAAAAAAAAAAAAAAAAAAAACAAAAACACACACAAAAAAAAACAAAAAAAACAACCCAAGAAAAAAAAACAACAAAACAAAACATAAAAAGAAACAAAACAACAACAAAAGAACAACACAAAACAAAAAAACCAAAAAACAAAACAAACAAAAAAAATCAAAAACAACAACAAAAACAAAGAAAAAAACAACAAAAAATAAAAAAAACAAACAAAACAAAAAACGAAAACAATCACAAAAAAAAAAAAAAAGCAAAAAAAAAAAAGAAAAAAAAAAACAAAAAATCAAAAACAAAAATACTCAAACAATCAAAATAAACAAACACAAAAAAAAAAAAAAACACAAACAAACAAAACAAAAAAAAAAATCTACAAAAAACAAACAACAAAACAACAAACACATCAACAAACAAACAAAAAAGAAAAACAACCAAAAAAATCAAAAAAACAACAAAACACACAAGAACACAATAACAAAAAAAAGAAAACACAAACAATAAAAAATCAAAAAAAAAAAAAAAAACAAACCACACAAAAACAAAAAAAAAAAAAAAACAAAAATCAAAAACAAACAACATTAAAAACAAAAAAAACAAAAACCAAACAACACAAAAAAAAAAAAAAAAAAACAAAACAAACAAAAAAAAATACCAAAAACACAAAAAAAAAAAAACAAAAAAACACAAAACAACAATCAAGAAAAACAACAAAAACAAGAAAAAAAAACCAAAAAACAAAAACAAAAAAACAACAACAAAAAACCAACACAAAAAAAAAACCCAACAACAAAACAAAAAAAAAACAAAAATAAAAAAAACTAAATCAAAAAACATACCAAAATAAAAAAAAAACAAACATCAAAAATAAACAAAAATAAAAGAAACAAAAAACACAAAAAAAAAAAAAAAAAAACAAAAGTCAAAAAAACCAAAAAAAAAAAAAACAAAAAAAAAATCAAATCAACCCAAAAAACACAACAAAAAAACACAAAAAAAAAAACAAAACAAAAAAACAAAAAAAAATAAACAACAAAAAACCAAAAACAAAAAAAAAAACAAAAAAAAAAAAAAAAAACAAAAAAAACTCAAAAAAAAAAACAAAAAAAAAAAAAACAAAAAACAAAAAAGAAAAAACAACCACAAACAAAAAAAAAAAAACAAATAAAAAAAAAAAAAAAAAAACAAAAAAAACAAAAAAAAAAACAAAAAAAAAACATAAAAAGAAAACAAAAAAAAAAAAACAAAAAAAAAACATCAAAAAAAAACAATAAAAACAATCAAAAAAAAACACAAAAAAAAAAAAAAAAAAAAAAACAAAACAACAAAAACAAAAAAAAAACAAAAAAAAAACAAAAAAAAAAAAAAAAAAAAAAACAAACTACACCTCAAAAAAAAATCAAACAAAAAAAGAAAAACAAAACACAACAAAAAAAAAAAAAAAAAAAAAAACAATAAAAAAAACAAAACAAAAAAAAAAAATAAAAAACAAAAAATCAAACAATAAAAAACATCACAAAAAAAAAAAAAAACAACGAGAAACAAAAATCAAAAAAAAAAAAAAAACAACAAAAAAAAATCAAATAACATCAAAACAAAAACAAACAAACACAAACAACAAAAAAAAAAAAACAATAAAAAAAAAAAAAAAAAAAAAAACACAAAAAAAAAAAAAAAAAAAAAAAAACAAAACACAAAAAAAACAAAACACAACAAAAAAAAAAACAACAAAAAACAAAAAAAAACAAAAAAGAACAAAAAAAAAAAAAAAAAAAACAAAAACAAAAAAAGCAAAAAATCAGAAATCAAAAAAAAAACAATAAGAGAAAAAACAAGAATAACAAAACAACACAAAAAAAGAAAAAAAAAAAAAAAGAAAAAAAAACAAAAAAAAAAAACAATAACAAACAAAAAAAAAAAACAAAAACAAACAAAACAAAAAAAATCAACAAAAACACAACAAAAAAGAAAACAAAAAAAAAGAAAAAAAAAGCAAACCAAAAAACATCAAAACAAAAAAAAACAAAAAAACAAACAAAAAACAAGAAAATCTAAAAAAAAAAAACACACAAAAAAAAAAAAAAAAAACAAAAACAAAAACAATATACAAATAAAAGAACAAAAAAAAAAACAAAACAAAACAACCCAAAACAAAAACACAAAAGAACACAAAAAAACAAACAAAACAAAAAAAAAAAAAAAAAATAAAAAACCAAATACAAAAACAAAAAAAGAAAACAACACCACAAACACCAAAAAAAAAAAACAAAACAAATCCATCAAAACAAAA
>BQNB010041683.1:32500-46604 GCA_026074375.1 Tanacetum coccineum
AATCAAGTGTAAAGAAGAACAATCGAATTCTTCTACATACAAATTGCAATCTAAGTGATCTCTTCTTCCTCCACAAGATCACAAGTCTTTATTATATTACTTTGTTTATTATGTAAATCCCGGCTTGTGTGTAGTTCCAATTGAGTAAATTGTGTAATTTGTTATTTGGGATTGTGGTCAATCCAAAGAGTATATATCTAGTGAGTGTGTAAAGGACTTATGAAGTCCTTAGATTGGTTCTAGCTAAGATTAGGACTCGACATCTAGCTTAGTGTCGGAAAAAAAAGTAAGCGACGTGTAAACCGGTTTTTAAACCGCTCTAAAAGGGAGCTTGTTGACAATAGTGAAATCTCGAGTTAGTACCAGGAGATGGAGTAAGAACGAAGAGTGCTTCGACCGAACCCTATAAATTTTTTGTGTCTTGGTTTCATCGTTTCTTTCTCTATCTCTCTACATTGTTATTGTTTACTTAGTTCATACAATAGATAGTTTAGTTTGTAGATACATATTGTTGAAATTATTACATACAACTCGAATCAAAGCATTTTATAAGCAAAGTTTTAAAACGGTCAAATTAACCGGTAAACTATTCAACCACCCTTCTAGTTTCCTACAATTGGTATCAGAGCCAAGGTCACTCAAGATTTTTAAAATATATTATATTTTAAAGCTTGGATCGGATCTATGATTCTTCCTACAAATATCAAGAAGGGCAGTCCAATGCAGAGACTACCACTTTTTAAAGTAAATGGTTTTTATTTATTGGAATATAGATTCGAGACATATGTTAAATCAAAAAATCTAGATCTTTAGCATGTTATTACCAATGGTGATTTTCAACCCATTATTCAAAATCCGAAAACCAAACTCGATGAGGTTGTCCTTTTTGAAAAACAAACTGATGATCTTAAAAGAAGGCTTACGAAAAATAATGAAGCCAAAATGATTATTTACAATGCTTTACCTAGAAAAGAATATGAAACTAAGTCATGTGTCAATACGGAAAAAGAAATTTGGAAAACTTTGTTACTCATCACCCATCAAGGTAATAGCCAATGACCAAAGATATATCAGATCGACCCTTTTGGATCAAACAATATTAAGCAATCGTCATTTCTAAAGACGAATCTATAGATAGTACTTTTGCTAGATTTAATACTAATATTACTAGTCTAAGAAGCTCATTGAAGCAAGGTTATTCTAGTAAAAAACTGACGTAAAGGAAAGTGTTCTAATGTCTCTAAAACCTAAAATGAGAGCGAAGAGGTCATCGTGCGTGATTATGACAGGTCGAGAAGGTGAGTGTTACTTAACATGCACTATCTCGTATAATGTGAGGGTTGATCGATCAGATTCGGAGAACCTGGAGTTCGACGAAAGTCCAGTGGTAGGTGAGGAGAAGGATTACTGTTAATCATAGAGAGTAGTTTGAGTTGGTCCGGAATACATGTATATTTATCATCTTATTTGAGTTCTATACAATTTAAGTTATTTAGAAATGGTCAGAGATTTGAGTTATCTTCTATCCCATTTCTTTGATAGAGAGACTCTATCAAGTGAGAGCTACGTAACTAATAAAGAAATCACTAATAGTTCTGAGACATCACCAAGAGAAAAACGCGAAGAAAAATAAGAATAAACTCGAGCGCTCACATCAACAACAATAATCCCAATGAGGAGAGATGAAATAACACAGTAAGACGCAACGATTCACAGAATCAACGAGACCTCAAAACCCAGCGCACAACAACTAAAGTAGGCCAAAAACACAGCGAACGAACCTCGCACACTACACACACTCAAAACACAGAAGCGCGATGTCCTCCTTACACACGCCACCCCCCAAGCACGGTACCCGCACTCCTCCATGTCATCAATGGCAGACACATTATAGATGATAGGGAAGAGGGGGGGGGGGGATTATACTAGACTGCTGGTGAACACAAAAAGACCTTCAAGAAGCAGAGACGAAAAAAAGGGCAAAAGTGAAAGGAAGTGCTTTAGATGCAGAGATCAAAATCATCTTATTGGAGAATGTCCAAAGCCACCGAGAGACAAGAACCAAAGAGCATTTGTTAGAGGTTCTTGGAGCGATAGCGATGAAGAAGATGATGAAAAGATCCAAGACAAGACATGTCTTATAGCTCAAGTACCAAATGAGGTATGTTCCAAAAAATCCTCTTACTTTTGGATAAAACTCATCAATTGATGATTTAGCCTTAGACAATGAATATGATAAATTGTGCAAAATAAGTTTAAAGATAATCACTAAGAACATAAGGTTAAAAGATATTAGAAATAGTCTAGAAAATAAGCTTAGAGATTTAAAAGATAAATTGTCCACACTCGAGAAAAACAATGAGTGAATATTGATTGTTCAGTGTCACACACTTAATATTGAAAATGAAAAGGTCATAGAAGAATCTACTAGATAAACACATTTGAAAAGATTAACACCTTGCTTAATGAATGTTAAATAATCAAAAACATTCCGGTGATAAATCAGGTTTAGAGGTTTTAATTCATTTGAAGCTTCATCTAGTGGAAACTAAGAATAAAATTTGTAAAAGCTCAGAAAAATACGTCTTTTGATGGAGGTCCCATAAATATGGCCGGCCCCCTTAATGTTCAGGCGGCCCCTAAAATAAATATGGGACCGCCACCAGCAACGCCTGGTTCTGAGAAAAGCGTGTCTTTTCAAATATCTATTTTGGGTCCTAGACCAAAACACATAATTGTAAACAAAGTCAAAATTCCTGTGGCTAGTGACAATGAAGTCAAACAATTTTATAAACCATTGACAAAGCCCGGAGTTGGATTTTCAAAAACCAATTTTAGATCAAAAACTCCACCTCCTAGAAGAGTCAATAATAATTATTCTCGTCCTAAAACACCGCAACCAAAAAGACATGTTGGTCGACAAAACCAACCTCATGGATTTCCCGTAAGTTGGAACAACTTTCCACGTCAAAGTTACATACCATAGGAAATGTGTCTTTCGTTCTCACACCCAACCAATTGCATCAAATGCAAGGGATGTTTGGCACTAACAACTTTGGACCCATGAGATATTGGGGACCAAATGTTTGAGTTACTGTCTTATATAAATAGATATGCCTTGGAGTCAACTTGGAGCCCGACGAATGGATCAAGGATAGTGGATGCTCCAAACACATGACGGGCAACCGAAAGCTCTTCTCCACTTACAAGGCATACAATGGAGGTAACGTTATTTTTGGTAGTAATCTTCGCGGTAACATCATTGGCAAAGGTACAATTTCTAATGACTCTCTCAAAATAGATAATGTAGAACATGTTGATTTTAGGATTTAACTTGCTAAGTATAACAAATATGTGATAATAAGTGTAGAGTAACTTTTTCTGAACATGATAGTGAAATCACTAAGGACGGTAAAGTCATAGGTAGAGGTATTAAAAGAAAGGATTTATGTGATGTATTAGGAAATACGTTAAAGACAAAATAAGACTTGCAATTGATAGATGAAAACTCCACATTGTGCATAGGAGAATAAGGCACGCCTAATATGCGTCTCATTCAGTCGTTAGCTTCTAAGGAATTAGTTAGAAACTTACCTAAGCTTAAGTTTGATCAACATTTTTGTGATGCTTGCAAAATTGGAAAACAAGCCCACGTTAGTCATAAAGCTAAAAATATAGTCTCAATGACTAGATGCTTAGAACTTCTCCACATGGATCTTTTGGTCCATCCCTGTACGAAGTTACGGAGGAAAACCGATACACATTAGTCATATAGATGAACTACTCTGGTTAAAACACTTGGACTAGATTTCTTAAGGATAAAACCGAAGCTTTCAATCAATTCGAAATATTTAGTAAGAAAATCCAAAACCAATTAGGATGTAAAATAGTGTTAATAAGAACTGACCACGGTAGAGAATTTGATAATAAAGTGCAATTTGGAGAGTTTTGTAATGCCAATGGTATTACTCATAACTTCTCGGCTCCACGCACTCCTCAATCAAATGGCGTGGTTGAAAGGAAAAATAGGACACTTCAGGAAATGAGTAGAACCATGTTGAACGAGCAATCGTTGCCACAAAAGTTTTGGTGTAACGCCGTAGATACTTCAACATACATTCTCAACCGAATCCTAATTAGAGCCATCCTAGGAAAAACACCTTATGAACTCTTGAGAGGTAGGAAACCTACTCTTGACTATTTTAGAGTGTTTGGAAGCAAGTGCTTCATTTTAAACACCAAAGACTACCTTACCAAGTTTGACCCAAAGTCATACGAAGGTGTCTTTTTAGGTTACTCACAAAATAGTAAAGCCTACATCATCCTTAATAAACACACTAGGAAAATCGAAGAATCACTCAACGTGACATTCGATGAAACTCCTCCACCCTCTAAGACATCACCCTTGGTGGATGATGACTTAGATGAAGAAGAAGCTATTAGGGAAACCGAAAAGAAAAACCTAGAAAATGTTGTTGAGGATGAAACATTAGAGATTGACGAAATAGTCAATATTAAGGAATCTAGGAACCATCCCTTGGAAAATGTCATAGGAAACCTTAATCAAAGAACCCTTAGGTCACAAGCCCAAAACCAAAGTAACTTCTTTTGTTTTATATCAACTATAGAACCTAAGAATGTGAACGAAGCTTTAGGAGATGAAAGTTGGATAGTCGCTATGCAAGAAGAATTAAATCAATTCATTGCTAACGATGTTTGGGAGTTAGTTCCACAACCTAAGAATATGACAATTATAGGAACTAAGTGGGTGTTTAGAAATAAGTTAGACGAGAACGGTGTTGTTTCTCGAAATAAGGCTAGGTTAGTTGCTCAAGGCTACAACCAACAAGAGGGCATCGACTATGATGAAACTTATGCCCCGGTTGCTAGACTTGAATCTATTAGGATATTATTAGCTTATGCTTGCGCCTTAGATTTTAAACTATTCCAAATGGATGTAAAAAGTGCATTCCTGAACGGTTTTATCAATGAGGAGGTATACGTGGCACAACCTCTGGGATTCATTGATTTCGAGAAACCGGATCATGTTTATAAATTAAAGAAAGCTTTATATGGTCTTAAACAAGCACCCAAAGCTTGGTATGATAGATTAAAAGCTTTCCTTATTAAACATGAATATAAAATGGGAATGGTAGATAACACTCTTTTTACTAAGAAGAAAAGTTCAAATCTCATCATTGTTCAAATATATGTCGATGACATTATATTCGGTTCGACTTGTCAAGACATGTGTGATGAATTTGCCAAAATCATGCATGACAAGTTCGAGATGAGCATGATGGGTGAACTTAACTTCTTCCTTGGATTACAAATAAAACAAATGGAAGACTGGAAGATGGTATATTCTTAATCAATCTAAGTATATTAAAGAAAGCTTAAGAAATTTGTCTAAGAAGATTCTAAAACCAATGAAACCCCCATGTCCTCCGATACTAAGTCACGAAGATGAAGGTGTGGAGTCGGTAGATAGTACCAAGTATCGAGGCATGATAGGTAGTTTATTATACCTAATGGCAAGTAGGCCCGATATCATGTTTAGTGTCTGCCTTTGTGCTCGCTTCCAAGAGGCTCCCAAAACCTCTCACCTTGAAGCGGTTAAGCGTATCTTCCGATACATTAAAGGCACTACGCACTTAGGATTATGGTATCCTAAGGGGACCGGCATAGAAACCGTAGTATATGCCGACTTTGATCATGCGGGAGATTATGTGGACCGAAAGAGCACTAGCGGTATTTGTACGTTTGTAGGATGTTGTTTGACATCTTGGTTCTCGAGAAACAACGCTCTTGTTATATCCCACTACCGAAGCTGATAGTAAGCGCCAAAAAGGCATGTGAACAAGCACTATGGATGAAATAAGCTCTCATCGACTATGACGTATGACTCGACGACGTTTCCCATGCATGTGCGAACAACAAAGGGCGTGAAATTTGATACTTAGCAAAAACCCGGATGCAACATTCTCGTACCAAACACATAAAAGAGTCACCACTTGTCTTGGGAATATGTCCAGAAAGGATATATCTCAATCGAAAAAAGTGACGTCAATCGAAACATCGCTGACTCATTCTTACTAACCCTTAAATGTGAATCGTTTAACTATCTTTTCTTGGTTTAGGAATGATGGTACAGTTCCATAAACTTATGTGTCCGTTTCTCCTCTTTTAGTTTCGATTTCCTAGTTCGTGTTCCATTCGTGACGTGATCAACTTGTATACTTCATTCCGTAGTACTTTAAGATTTTAATTCGGATATGACAAATTAAAATGTCACTCCTCTTCATAAAAATTTTGTCAAAGACCAAGTTCAAAAACCCTTGACTGAGAGCGGCCCCCATATAGGCGGCCCCTCAATATATTTGGGACCGCCGGTAAATATGGGACCGCCACCAGCAAATCACAAAATAGGACACTTAAACAAAAAAATTCAAAACAGAAAAACAAACACCCCCTTACCTGCTGCCATTGACGAACACGACCCAAAACCCACCAAAACCCAAAATCAACCATTAAAACATCAATTGGAGATCAAATCAACACTAATAATCAATCCTAATATCATAAAGATCATCAATTGTAAGTCATTTCATCTTTTTTCTTTTAATGTAAGTCTAGGGTTCATGATGAACACCAAAATTTAAAATTGGGGATTTTCAATTTTTCTTTCAATTTTGTACAATTAAGAGTACTATGATACAATGTATAACTAATATGCTTCCCGTAGATATAGGATTTGCATACATTTATGAATTTGTTGAAAAAATGATTTCGAACCAAAACCCCAATTTTATTTTAAATCACTCACGTTAGGAACATAATAAAATTGTTGTTATGCATTGTTAATCCAATCCAAAAACGTTTTCAAACACATGCATAATGATCTCATGAACAAATTTCGAGATACATAATTCATATGTATTTTTCGACTTGTTTGGGTGAGAAACATCAAATTAAAGAGCGTTTGGGTTAACTCTTAGGATATTATATTTAGGTCGAGTTAATCGTTACTCCACGTTTGTTACATTTAGAAACATTGCTCATGACATATTACATGTGAAACGGTAATAAAATGTGATTTCACTTTTGTTTGTGGAAATCATGGCTCGTTAAGTTTCATTCGAAGATCATAAAAATCAAAGCCTGCATACCAATGATATCAATGAATACCGTACACTATAAAAGAAAAACTAAGAGTCCGAGAAGACGTTACTTCATGAGGAGTCGGGTGGTTTCGTGACAACTTTGTGGAATCTCAAACTATGTTCGTTTCTTTGTTTCTTTTTGTTGAGTTCGAGTGTTCCTTGAAATTAGTGAACAAAATTTGGTTCTCGCTTTCATTCTCGAGTTTTATTAGTAATATCGAGTCAGTTAATTTCTGACGAAGGTCAAATGTTTACGAGTGGTTGTTATTCAATATCAATTCTTTTTTTCTCTCTTGGAGAATTTGCTTCTAATTTTATATGTACCTTTGTGAAGTGTGTGTGTCTTTACATAGATGGAGAACTTGATGAGTTGGCATTATTGTTATCCTTCAGATGGTTCCATAATCAAAACCAACCTTCCTTCCATTGAGGACATCATTTCGTCTATTCGAATTGATCGAGATGGTCAAGTCCGTCGCATCCGTCATGAGGAAGAGATTGATGTTCTTGAATATCAAGTTCTAACTCGTGAAATTGAGCCAACCCTGAAGCCTTTAGAAGAAATTATCCGGGAAAATGTCTTTTGTCTGGGGGGTAAGTTTGGGAATATGTTCTGAAGTCTTTGTTATATGCTTTATTTGTTGTCGTACATCTGGAAAAAAGTTACCTTGCCTATTGCATGGAAAACCGAATGGAGTGAGTGGGGGTACTAAACAATAAGAGGATTACTCTACCTATGGTATGTTATTAACTCGTTTGTTTAAATTAATCTTTAGGAAATTCTAAATTGGAACGTGAGTCATATGTCTTGTACGATGTGTCATGGACTCCTCTTGCCGCTCAACAGAGCGGAAAAACCTGAAGAGATCGCTGGCTCAGAGAAGAGTTCGTCATTTCCACTTCTTCTTCTTCCGCTTTCGATCAACCATCCTCATCTTATCTCAACGATGATGATGACGATGGGAATGAGGATAGGGACCTTGTGTGAAGCACTCATTCCCCCTTTCGTATGTCAACTTTCCTTAACCAATCAAGTTCCTTAAGTCTTTTTAAAAACCACCTAACATTGACCTCACCTTAACCATTTACACCGCCAAAACCGGAAATCATCAACCGTCAAGTACAATTACGAGATGAGCAACGTGGTGGAGTAAGGTCAATCGGAAAAAGTCTTAGAAGGTTATGGAGAAACATGAAGAAGTAAGCAATAAGGGAAATTACTTTATGACATTATTATCTATATTATTTACTAATTTATTATGCTTAGGTGTTTAATCTTATGCTACTCATTAGTAACTTAGTACTTAGTATGGGCAATTAGTTTGTCTATGGATGATCTTTGATTTTATCATCCTAAACCAATGCTAGCATGCACTCGATGGACTCTTTGCTATATATATGATATTATGCAGTTATTTTTGGTAAATTTGCCTACATATGCTTCCCTCATAGAACTCAAGATAGTTAATATTGTGAAGTTGGATAATAAGTATTAGATGATTCATGATGAGATAGGATTGACTAAAAAAGGGAAATTTAGAAATTTTTAAATGCGATCATATCAGGAAATTCTGGAAAAAGTTTTCTTGTCTCTAGAAAACGGCCCCTTAAAATACTGGGCGGCTCCCTAATATATATGGGACCGCCGGGTAATTAAGGGACCACCATCAGAGGTCACGGATTCTTCTACTGTGATCTTCTGAATTTCTGTGCAGTTGACCACTATCCCATCTAGGCACAGCTATAATTTCTGCATTTTGACAAACACCTTTTGGAATCTAAATCTTCAAACCCCATGCCTTACTTCTTCAATTTATTTCTTCCACCTTAAATCGTGAACTCTCTTATATCATCATCTTCATCACCTCATTCTACCATGAATTCCACCAATGCTTCCTGGTTCAGTTGAAAGCATATTATATATCTCTATAGTGCAAACTTTCACTAACCAAGATACCGTAAGTAATTAATCACTTAGGAAAGTAATTAATACACGGGTCGTAAATTCCTCGAAGAAGTCGTGAATTGAGATTTGGTGATAATTCGGATTCGAGTTAAGAATGGTTAAAAGATTTTTTGCTTTTGAATTATACTACAAATTTAATAGCACAATTAAACTATAGAAACGATTAAAGAAACTAAAATCAATTAACTAGCACGAAAAATTAACAAATGTGAATTAAAAACGTGAGCTAAAACTGAAATTTAAAATCTAAGGCACTACTTTTAACAAACTTTTTACCTAAAAATCACAAATTTAAAAAGAAAATTTTAGGAAAAAGAATTGGAATTTTTTAACTATTTTTGAATTTTTTATGAATTTCTAAAGTAAAATGAATTAACAAAAATAAACTTTTTCTAAAAATTAACACTAAAATTTTACTTTTATTTTAAAAAAATTCTAGATTTAAAAAGAAAATTTTCACAAAAAGAATTTTAATTTTTCAACTATTTTTCTATTTTTTATGATTTATCTAAGAAAAAGAAATTAACTAAAATCTATTTTAATTTCTAGAAAATACAAATTTAATTGGAAAAATAAAGAAAAATGCTTTTTATAAACTAGAAAGGTGCATAAATTTATGGGGAAACAAAAGCCCTAATTTTTATCCCTAATTGAAACCTAATTTTATAATTAAAAACTAAAAACCCTAATTTTTATTAATAAAACAAAAATATTAAATATATTTTATTTATTCCTAAAAAGACAGGGTAGAAAATGTCTCCCCCCAGAAAGAAAAGGGTAGGCGGGCTAAAAAACTTTCTAGATTTTACATAAGTTAAAACGTATACCCCTATTCTTGGACAATTTACAAAAACAGACCCTACGGACTTGGCTTATTTTTGGCTTATTAAAAAGTTGAAAATAAGCAAAATCTTTATAAACTACAAAGTGGTAAAGGAGCGTATGACTACAATTTAATAATGGCACTTTTCTATATAACAACTCATTAAGTAATAAACTTAGCTTTCTAAAACTGTTCACAGAAACTAGGAGTTTTCCTATCTTTTTAAGTTTTTACTTATTTCTAGCTTATTCCTACATGAAAATGAAAATCAAAAGAAGATAAATGGAGCTTAAGATGTATACTTGAAGATTTTAACAAAAATAAGCTAAGTTTTAATAAGAATAACAAGAAAAATGATCTTAAAAAGTGCAAGTTCAAGCTTAAGATTAAAATTAAGCTTTTCCTAATAAGCTATCTAGCTTATTACTAATCCTTAGAAGCTGAATTTTTGGAAATAAGCTAAACTATAGACCTTGAATAAACCTAGATAAAAGGTTTTTAACAATTACACTCCTAGAAATGAAAACTTAGAGAAATAAGCTATTAAAGCTAAAACAGTGATAATCTACTTTTGCAGGTTTGAATAAGCTATATTAAAAGCTTAAAAATGAAAATTAAATGATGACTTTTAAAAAACTAATAGAGTACTAACAGATTGCTTAATTCTAACTTCTAATTCCTAATGATAAATGCTAAAATTAGACTAGAAAATGATGAGCAACAAGATATTCCTTACTGAGTTAAACCTGCAATGCTGATATGATTGACAAAATCACTAAAGTGCAGGCTATAATCTAAAATGAGGACCTAATGAACTCACTGACTAAGTTTATATAACACTGACCTTTTAAACAATGTTGAACACTAGAACATGCTTGTATATCTCTTTAGCTAAAGCAATTCTCTATCTCTAAGTGCCCTGGTGCTAGATCAACTTTTTGACTTATAAAATCTTTGACTATCTACAAAACTAACTTTCAAAACTGTTTTAAAACTTGTTAATACTACTAAACACAATGTCCTATGTGAATTTACCAACTAACCTTGACTTTAATAGTCAATTTCACCTCAATCCAAACACTCCTTTAAGACTAGCTGTCCAAACTAAGATGAACTCAAAATCTATTTTAATACTAAAACAGCTAAAACCTTTTATCTACTCAAACTAATACTAATCTAATTAAGCTAAATGACCACTAAAAACAATAGCTTATTAGTAGTAATAAGCTAGTTACTCTCCTAGCTTAATAACACTAAATGACAGAATTTAACTAAATTGAACCTTAATGATTCTAACTAATACAGCTTAAAGACATTTTAAATCTTTAAACTAACTAAACAATGTGAATAGGATTAAACACAAAGAAAACAAAGGAATAAGCAATATGAATTAAGCTAAGTAAATTCTAAAATGAAATCTAGATATGAAACCTGAGTTTTTTGTTCTGTCTCATCACTTAGCCACTCTCTCTGAATTGTCAGTTGATTACCAATGTAAACCTAATGGCTTCAACGCCTCTACAACTTGAGCTTAAAAGCCTAATAAGCTTAAATATTAGCTTATTCACTCCAAAAGTTCCAAAATGAAATCAAATGACCATTTTTGAACCACTTATTAGTCAAAACAGAATATAGAATGCTTTTCTAATGTTTGAACAAATTGAGAATTAGAGAAATAAGATAAGCTACAATGTGCTTTCTTACGTTTATAAGCTAGGAAAAGCTTATTACATGAAATTTTAAACACAATCACAATTGAACTTGTTTTATTAATGAAAAAGGGAGAGTACAAGTGTAGTAACAAGAAGCACAACTAAAATTAATTCGCAAAGATGAACAGCACATGTAAGCTAAAAAGAGAAAATTACAAAGAAAATTGAACTAACTAACTAACTCTCTCTCTCAAACTGAATTACAAGCTCTTATTTATAGGAAAAAGATGAAGAGAAGATGAGAACTTCAATCCTTCCAAGCCGTTGATCACTTTTTAACTTGAATCTTGATCATTGGATGTAATGGGTGATGTGTTCGCACCAATGGGAGGCTGCCACGTCATAAAAAATGACGTGGAGATTGTAAATACGAGGTGGGGTTTGTAGTTGGAAGAGACGGGAAAGAATTTGGGAAAGTTGGGTTTGTTTAGGTTTTGGCGGGAAAAATGGTTATAAAGTGGTTAGGGGAAAAATTAAACCCGCGTTTGGTTTGAAAGATTAGGGTATTTGCATAACAAGTCCCTTTGTTTCTTTTCCACAAGTGTAGTATAAAATGAGTTTGAGAATTGACAATTCTGGCCCTTGTAGTTTTAAAAACAAGAAATGGGCTTTGAATTGGGCTTTTATTGGGCTTTATTGATCCGAATGGTGTAGAAGGGCCCAAAGGGTATTTTAGTAATTTTGCATCCTCTTCAAAGGGTATAATGGTCATTTCACTTCAAACTTTGACCTTTTCTTTACTTTCTTGACTTTTCTCGACCACGGTCTTGATCCGGCTTTCGATATTGGCTTCAAATCTTTCTCTTGTACTTGTCTCTTCATTTCTTGTCGGTTTTTGCTCGTTTTTGCTCTTTTTGACTTTGATATCCTTTCCTGCACATTGAGACACAAAAGCACACATATTTCCATCTTTTGGCATATTTTTTTGGCTTTTATTGGCGAAATCCTGGGTATTTTATGTATACAATTTAACACTTATCAAAATTCCCCAAACTAAAGGATTGCCGTGTCCTCACGCAATTTTATTAAGTGTACACTTTGTAAACTAACAAGTTTCCAAAATGCCCTTGTTTTCACCTTTTATGAATCCCCTTTTTAAACATCTTAAGCTTTTTCTCAACATTTTATCTCATGGAAACACATTAATGGCAATCATTGCAATTTTGCAACTTTTAGGCTCATTGAAATAGGCTACTCCCGATTAATAGAGCACAAAAGAGGAAAATTCGTCTTCCCTGACTTTTCACTAGACTAAACAAAGCTATTAAACAAGATCATTGTCAATATAAGTCCAAATGGTTAAGCTCTTATACTTACAACTTGTGAACTTTTCACTCCCAAGAATAAATTAATGATTAAGATGTGTGCACTCTTTTCAACTCAACCATAGATCAATTTATCTTTATAGTTGAAATCCATCTAAGCTTTACACTTAAGCCTTGTGAGCTTAAATGTTAATAACATAGATAAACCTCAACTCAAAGCTAAAAGAAATTGAGAAACAAAATTTATAACTTGATTTTTAGAAAATGAAATTTTAACCATTCTTTTATTTTCAATATACTATAAATTATATTTTTTGAATAGGAATGTTGTTCTTAGTTCGAACCCCCACTTAGGCCTTTCTCCCAAATAGGATATCGCATCAACAACCGGTGTTCTTAGTTCGAACCCCTACTTAGGCCTTTCTCCCAAATAGGATATCGCATCAACAACCGGTGTTCTTAGTTCGAACCCCCACTCCGCTACTAACGTTTGTGGGTTATCGCAACAACACCTTCTTCCTACAAAGCCTAGAATCCAAAGTCCCAGTGATGAATGCCTACGAACCTTGATTCCACGTACATAGTTTTAATCCTTAGTTGCCACCCCATCCGAGTCTCACTCTCAACATGGATACGCCAACGATTAAAACTATATATAGCTTTTATTATTCTATTTTTGTGAATGCTTCATTGGCATTCTTTTTATAATTATATTTTTTATGAATGGAAAATTTTCACTTTAGAAAGTCAACTTATAAATTTGAAACCAAAAATCTTACTTACATAATAAATGAATTATTTTTCCAAAATGTAAGACTTTTTCTAAAGACATTGGTTGACTTAGTTAAATTAAAAAGAGCACGTATGATTAGTTTATCATACGTGCTCTTTTTAATTTAAGAAGATTAAGCTAGTTTATCAGCTAGCTTATTCTACCTATATTGACAGAATCTAAAATGTGGTATTTTAATGAATTCTAACTATAACAGCTGAAAATATTTGAATACCTAAACTAACTAAACAATTTTGAACATGTTTAAGCACACAAAAGGAACAAGGCAATAAGCTACTAAAATAAGCTTCTAATGCTAAAATGAGATATAGAAAATGAATCCTGTGAATTGAATTATCTTCTTCACCTAGACATCCAAGAGTAGAGTCTAGGTGATCCTACA
>BQNB010041684.1:0-10002 GCA_026074375.1 Tanacetum coccineum
GCAAAAATGGATTAAGAAACAACTACATGAATGAACCGAAATTATGATGGGTTTAGAGTCTAGATGCAAATTCAAAAAAAAAGTATGTAATTTAAATCATTTCCTAAACATAAGGTAGAAGATGCAGTTTTTAAATATAAATACTAAAGAATTTTGAGTTTGCCAATTATACCCTTGATGCACTAGTACATGTGGCAAGTTGTTGTGGTGTCTTAGCTTTCTTACATTAAGATGTGCTCCCGTGTTGTAGCCTTGTAGATCTAAATAGCATTACTCGAAGAGTAATGTTATTAAGGCTTACAAATCATGCGTAATGCATAAATTACTTGTACAATCTTATTATGTATTTTCTCTCTTTAAATTTCCACAATCACTTTTTCAAATCCACAAATTATATCATTAGACTATAATAATCATTTTTCTTACTCGAAATCTCGAATAGAAAGAAAAAAGATTTTTGGGCCTAGTGCCTACAAGAATTGAGATCCTCAAAAAACAAGGGCAAAAAAAAAACAAATGGTTAATCTTGACCCTCCATTTCAATCAAATCCAATGGTTCATATTCATTTATTCAAAGGTATATAATTCATGAAAAAAAACCCACCCTTTAATATTTTTCTCTCTCTCCTCAAAACACACACACCTCCAAAACGCCACCACCGGAACCCTAACAAGAAAAACCCATCGCGACTCCACCGGCGGCCGCCGGAACCCTAACAAAAAAACCCATCGCGACTACACTGGCGGGTTAATCTACACACACCGGCGGGTGACAAAAAAAACCCATCCACCCGCCGGAACCCTAACAACCGTCGCCGGAATTATTTAGAAGCTCAAAATCCATCGCGACTCCACCGCAACACCTCCAAAACATCACCGCAACATCTCCAAATCCATCGCGACTCCATCACAGTAACCGCCACATACCGGAACCCTAACAACCGTCGCCAGAATTATTCAAAAGCTCCAAAACATCTGTAAATAACCGTTAAATCACCATACATAACCGTCAATCACCGGAAATGGATGAAGAAGAAGTAAACAAACAGAACGATTTGAACAAAGAAGTTACAGTAAAAATCTTATGTGATACGGTTGTGGAAGACGTTGCAGACCGAGATACAGTTATTGAAGAAGTTACAGGTAAAATTTCATAATGAATCATATGAGATTCGTATTGTTATAAAATTGTATTGAATTTGTTTGATACTAGTGAATCACATGAGATTTTTGTGAAATCACATGAGATTTTAATACTAGTGAATCACATGAGATTTGTTTGGAATCAGATGATATTGATTTGTATTTCTTCGATACTAGTGAATCACATGAGATTTTGAGAAAATCACAAGAGATTTTTAAAAATCACTTGAGATTTTGAAAAATCAATTAAGATTTTTTTGGGATCCCTTGTGATTCTCTATGGAATCTCTTGAGATTCTTGATATCTAATGTGATTCAGTGGTTATATTGTTATGAATCTAATGCCATTATGTTTTTTTATACACAGAATGTATGAGAACACCAAGACCTACTTTATACGAGCAGAATGAGGCACCTGGTGAATCGATTTATTGGGAGCCTCGTGTAGAAGGAATTCTTATACCAGTTGAAGGGACCTACTATGATACAATAGATGAAGCTTTAGATATGTATACGAAATACGCTGAAATGACTTGTTTTGAAGTTAAAAAAGGAGGGCAAAGGTTAACAAAATCAGGAGCGGTTCAACATAAATACCTTATGTGTAACAAAAAAGGTGTTCCAAAAGGTATTAATATTGACACACTTGATCCTGAATATAACAAACAAAAAAGGAATACAACAACTCATGTAACAGGTTGCAAAGCTCGTATAAGATTAGTTTTTGATATTGTTTCTGCAAAATACAAGTTAGTGGAATTTAAACCCAAACACAATCACATGTTTATCCCAAAAGAGTACAAACATTTTACAAAGAGACAAAGAAAGATGAATCAATTAGGAAAAATATTTGTTGTCAAAGCTGCAACAAATAAAATTAGTGCAACACGTGCACACAACTTGTATTGTAGCATGAAAGGCGGGTATGAATATGTTCATGGGACGACCGGTGATTTTAAGAATCATCAAAGGGATGTTAATCAGTTTATAGGTGAAAGTGATGCACAAATGCTTATAAACAAAATGGAAAACAGAAAAAAGTATGTGCCGAACTTTACATTTCAATATAAGGTAGAAAACTCTGAGTTGGTTGCCATGTTTTAGGCCGATGAAGTTTCCAAATGTAACTACAAAGAGTTTGGAGACATAGTATCATTTGATGCAACTTTCAACAGCAACAAGTAAGTGATTCACTGTGTTTGGCTTTATAATTAGGCTTATTTTGGGAATCACAAGAGATTCCCTTTAAATCTCTTATGATTCCACTTGAATCTTATGAGATTCCACTTGAATCTCATGTGATTCCTGTAAAATCACATAAGATTCCAGAAGAATCTCATGTGATTCTACTAGAATCTCATGTAATTCTTCTGTTCTCACAAGTACTAATAAATTGATTTTTATATAGGTACAACATGAAGTTTGTACCATTCATTGGCATCGATAATCACAGAAAATGTGTCATTCTTGGTTCGGGAATGCTTTTACATGAAGATACACAATCATACACGTGGCTGCTAACGGCATTCATGACCGTTTCTTAAAAGAACCAACCATGATCGTGACCAATCAAGATGGAGCCATAAAGAGAGCTATCGAAGCCGTTTTTAGGAAAGCCAAACACAGACTTTGCATGTGGCACATTATGCAAAAAATTCTATCCAAGGTATTTTTATTCACATAACTATTAAACCTGAATCTCATGTAATTGAGTTTGAATCACATGAGATTTCTATGGAATCTCAAGTGATTCATATTGAGATTCGTATTTCTCTGGAATCTCAAATGATTCATGTGGAATCTCAAGTGATTCGTATTGAATCTCATGTGATTTCTCTGGAATCTCATGTGATTCATATTGACCAATCACATGCCTATTTTGTATCTCCTGTGATTAAACTAATAACTCTTTTATCCAAAACAGATTTGTAAAGAAATATACAATGAAACAGATTTCAAAGAACGTTTCGATAAGATCGTTTGGAATATGTTCATTGAACCATTGGAGTTTGAAGAGAAATGGGCTCAATTGATTGAAGATTTTGGTTTGCAAAGTCACAAATGGTTGAAAAAAATGTTTAATCTTCGAGAAATATGGATTCCAGCTTATTTTATTGACTCTCCATTATATGGATTGATGAGGACCACTTCAAGGTCTGAAAGTGAAAACTCGTTCTTCAAAAGTTTCACAAGCCCTGGGGCAACGCTTGTTAGTTTCATGATGTCATATGAATCAGCAATGGAAAGGCAAAGGTATAGGCAAGAGTCATTAGACTTTAAAACAATTGAAGCAACTCCAAAGTGTATTACATAATTAGATATTGAACTTCATGCATCATGAGTATACACTATGACGATGTTTTTGATTGTTCAAACTGAAATAAATGAAGGTTGTTGGAATTGTACGATTCAAGGTTTAAATATAGATGAAGGTTGTTGGAATTGTACGATTCAATTGTAATTCCTCTAATCACAAGGGATTTTGTTAGACATGTTTAGGATTCTGTTAGACATGTTTATTTTTTATATAAGGTATAAGTAATAAGAATCACAGGGGATTCTGTTAGAATCCCTTGTGATTTAGAATCCCTTGTGATTCAAGTTGAATCACAAGGGATTCTGTTAGAATCTCATGTGATTCAAGTTAAATCACAAGGGATTCTGTTAGAATCTCATGTGATTCAAAAAATCATGAAATCATAGACTCCAAAAGACACTAAAATGTTATACCATAAATTGATCAATACTACCCATAAACTTTGTTTAAACATTGACAAAATATTCTACAGTCAACTGAAGTGCCATAAAACTACCACTGCATTATCAAAAGTAAACTAGCATCTAATATAGATAGATTGATGAACTACAATCCACAAAGCTCAACGATATAAACTGTTTAACCATGCAAAGGTTATAAACAACTTCACAAAAGATAGCCAGCTTCACAAAATTATATTCTTCTATGTTGGATGCTTAGTTTTTTTCACGTTCCTCCCCGTTCTTTAGTGCGTCAACCACTATGCACATCTTTTGAAAACCCATAATTTTATCAAATTGTTCAGCATATCTAATCATCTTTTGAGCATGCACATTAATCTCGTGTAGCAAAATCTTGGTTGCAAACTTTAATCTTAGTTGCCTAAGCATGTCACACTGCTGTTTAGACTCAGCAACAAGACCACAATCCATGATTTTAGCATGAACCCTTGTAGGATCCATATGTAGCATAGTGAAAATACCACAATCTTTCACATTTGCTTTAGTCTTCCACTTAAGCTTAAGGATCCTTGCCTTAAATCTTCAAATCTTTGAATCCCTTTCATGTCCATACAGCCTCAAATAACTAGCAAACAGCTTTTTCTACAACAAAAATAATAAAATCAAATAAAATGAGACTACATAAAAAAATCCATGTAATCAGTTGTGAATCTCATGTGATTCTGTTGTGAATCTCATGAGATTCAGTTTAAATGAAGTAAAATACTTACAAGAAGATCACATGGTTGTTTATATAAATTAATGGCCCATAATAGAATCACATGAGATTAACTAAAATCAAATAAGACTACATAAAAATCTCATGAGATTCTGATGTGAATCTCATGAGATTCTGTTGTGAATCTCATGAGATTCAGTTTGAATGAAGTGTAAAATAACCTGGAATAACAAATAAAACAAACCTCTTTCTCAGAACTTTCTTTTCTCTTGTCCTTACTCACAACAACAGATGACGTACTACCATTTGGTTTGTCTTTCGCAACAACATCCAACACCTTGTCATTAACACCTTTTATCTTGTCCTTACTCACAACAACAGAGGAAGAATTACCCGGATCATCTTGGACACTCGCCTTGTCTGCAACAGCCTCTTTATCAACCTTGTCCTTATGAAGCTTTGTCGGAACATTACTTTTACCAAGAGACAACTTATTCTTCACAACAACCTCTTTTTATCAACCTTGACGAACTATACCTAAAGTCTCCTTCACAAAAGCCGGCTTTTTTCTTCACACTAGCGGATTTTTCCTTCACAAAATCGGCTTTTTCCTTCACAACATCTGGATTTCTCTCACAACATCCAACTTTACATTTCACAACGACGACAATCAGGCTTTTCCTTACACTCACTTTTACAACTTCATTAGTGGACGCGGATATATTGAGTTAATCGGCGTTGGGATCAAAAACCTTTCACTCATCGAAACCCGCCCTTTCTTAGGAGAATCACGACCCCTACGTCCCTTAACACCTAACATTAAACAAAAAATATAAAAAAACCTTAGTAAACAAAAAAGAATCACAAGTGCTGCATATTTCGTTAAGACATCAGTAAACAAATTCCCTAATTTTCGAACCCTTAAAAGCTCAAAACAGATTAAGCATATGACCTAATGAGCTTATAACAATCACATGAGATCCCAACAAATCGCATGAGAATTCCAACAGAATCATACAAATTTCTTAATTTAGAACACTCCAAGCTCAAAAACAGATTAACCATATGACCTAAGAGCTTATAACAATCACATGAGATTCACAGCAGAATCTCATGAGATTCACAACAGAATCAGTAACAAATTCCCTAATTTAGAACACTCAAAAGCTCAAAACAGATTAAGCATATGACCTAATGAGCTTATAACAATCAAATCCTCAACCTAACACAATAAACTAACTTTAGAACAACAATGTCTGATATATCATCTATCTAAAACACAATAAACTAACTTTAGAACAACAATGTCTGATATACCATCTATCTAAAACACAATAAACTAACTTTAGAACAACAATGTATGATCTATGATCTATCTAACTTATGTCTGATCTATTTACTTAACCTAAAAACACAATGAGCACAAAAAATAAGCAACAAAAAACTGAATAAACAACAAAACACTGATAATAAGCAAAAAAATAAGCAACAAACCTAAAAACACAATAAGCACAAAAAATAAGCAAAAAAATAAGCAAAAAAAAGATAAAAAGAAGTATATACCAGACGACATCTTAGATAGATTTAGTTCTTCTCGTATGTCCATTTGAATAAAAAAATAGTTAGGGTTTGATTAATTTGGGGGTGGTTAGATAATGTGTGTGTGGGTAGATGATGGCTTGTGATGTTTTCGGCGAGGGTTTGTGTGGGTTTGATTAATTTGTTAGGGTTCCGGTGATGTTTGTTATGGTTTAATGTGGGGGTGGTGGATGGTTGTTAGGGTTCTGGTAAGAGGTGGGTGGTTGGCGACGGTTGTTAGGGTTCCGATGGATGGTTTTTAGGGTTCCGATGGATGGTGAGAGGTGGGTGGTTAGAGACTGTGTGTAAATTGAAATGAAATGAGAGGTGAGAGATAGGGTATTGGGTGGGTAGATGTATCAAATCGTGACCGTCCAATTTAGATGAAATGAATGGTCAGGATTGACTTATTTTTTTAAGACCTTATAGAACTTTTGTCTTAAGATATATTCCCTAAGATATCTATCCTTTAATATCCGTATATTCAGAAACCATATTCTCCTCAAACCCTAATAAGAATTGACTATCAACTCCCAGCAAAAGCAATCCTTGACTGCCATATTCTTTTAATGTCTTCAAGCAGAAGATAACTGTGTACCATATTCTTTTATCATTTAGGAGGTTGTTGTAGGGTCCGATGGAGATCGTGGCTTTCACATGGCTGTTGGAAGTAGTGGTAGCTCATGTTATATTATTCAGAATTGTTTGCACCTAAACTGGCGGTAAGTTGAAGACCCAGAGTTGCTTGAGGCAATTCCTCTAACAATTATTAGCAATCTTCTTGAATATCATCCGGTATTAATCAATTAAGTGTCTGTGGTTATAAGGTCAAAATTTCCCTTGCCGCTATATTTTATCTAGCTTATAATGATGGATCAGGATTCAAGTGGTCAATTAGCAATGGGAGAAGCCTTTGGAGATGAAGCACAAAAAATGAAGGTACTAATCCCCATCCGCTTAATATATAAAACAAAAGATTGAACAATATAAATTACTGTAACTTACTTTTTAAACCATAAGATCAGCCATTTTGGTCATTATGCTATTCTATACATAGTAGTTTTTAATTTACATTAGGATACCCAATGACAATTACTAATGTTTGTTGTCATGATTAGACATTATTACATGCATTGTTTTTGCTCCACTAGCTTTACTTTATAATGCCAGTTTGGGCATTTGGCTAATAGTCACTACTCACTACTAATATTGTTTGGTTAATCTTATTACCATGTGTTGAACTGCCTCAGCTTGATGTCAACATCACAACTCGCATCCATATAGACGACGATGGCCCTGATAGAAGGTAATGCTTTTATGAGGTCGATTTTTTGACGATGAACGGATGTTTATTTTCAATATTATATGTTGCAGTTTGCTCTCGGTGGAGATAGCAGATCGACCCGGATGACTTGTTGATCTTGTGAAGATTGTCACTGATATAAGCGTTGCATGAGAGTTAGATACCAAGGTAACCATTATTGTTGTCTCTAAAATCTTGAATACCCGTTTCCTTTGTACTTGTGAGTTCATCAGTTTGGTTTTGGAGGGATATATGGTGTACAACCGTCCCTGCTTAAATTCACGATTTTCTACACAGGTGGTTCAATTTCGTTGGCCATTTGTCATGTTTTGGTTTTGTACACCTTTCAGCTTTATAGATGAATTTGTTGCTTATTTGTGTAATGTGAATATGGGTTACAAAATGACTTGCACATTACACTAAATCCATCTGTTTTATTACTCAGGATGTCTCATGTACAAAGAAAACAATGACTGAAACAGCACGTATATTCGAAGTACATATGATTGTTTATGTAGATAACCCATTATTGATCAAACCAATCTAGCATGTCGTAAACTATTGAGTACACTTTGGATAAATTTTAAAACCATTTGACGATTTTTCTATTACATGAAATGTTGATCATCGTTTGTTATACAGGGTTTGTTGGCCAAGGCGAAGTTCCATGTCAATTACAAGGGCAAATCTCTTATTAAACCACTTTAGCAGGTGAAGACCCGACACCATGTTGTTTTTTGAATTTACAATTATATTTGTTTAGATGACTTTGTTTAATAAAAGTTGTATTCGCAGGTTATTAAAAAGAACATGTAAGGCTAAGGCTTACATGGTTTATGTATCAGGGATTGAAAAACGTAAACAAGCCTGCTAGGGAACTTATCCGGTGTAGCAACGCATGGTCCGGGTTTAGACTTTATGATGTACGGTGAAATCTTTCCTTGATGCAAAGATTACCTCTAAGATTCGTGAAAGTTCATCTCTCCTTTACCAAATATCTCTTTTAACATCTACCAGTTTATGTTTCTCATCTTTACCACTGTTTGACCAGTAATAACCCTTCAAGGGTAGATTCGAAGAACTACTTTTATTGAATAGAGTTGAACGAGTCCTGTGTTTAAAGGCTAAGATAACTTTGGGCACCAAGCTATGATAACTGATTACTGTAGCTGATAATCAAGATCTTATTATAGTTTTACCATTTCGAATACTAATATTTTTTTAGAATAGTGGTTAAATTAGAAACTTGCAAGTAGGTAGAAGAAAAGTTAAAAAAGGTGGGATAGAGCGTTACACGGGTTATTAAACCACTCTATCTGGTTTAAACAAGTTTTTTTACATCTAGAAGTAATCCGGTTAAAAGATAAAAGTTTGATGTCATTGAGCAGGAGGTCTTTGCTAGGCCTCTTGTTGGAGAAGATAATGTGATTTTTGAATCTCCATAAGCACGAGAGAGTGGTCTGAACAACAACATCAAAGAGCCTCTTTTTCTTTGTTGCAAAATGAGTTTGGTCCGCTAGGCATATAGAATCGTGGAGGCTGTTGAGAGAGATATTGGTGATGCACCACCAGTTTAAGATTAGTTTCCAAGTCTCACTAGAAATATTACAAGACACAAATATGTGGTCTTCCGTTTTAAGGTCTTCATCACACATTGGACATCTCACATAATCAAGTTCAACACCTCTACGGTCAAGATTAATTATTGTAGGCAATCTTCGGTTTGATACCCGCCAAGTATTGATATTTATCTTTGACAGGAGAGCTCTATTCCATCTAGTTGGCTGAGACACTATAGTATGTGACATTGAGGCAATATGGACTCTCATTGCTTTAACTGAAAATTTTCTAGTGTGATCAATTGTACAATCCCATTAATCTTCATCGTTAGTGAGGTGTAAGTTGGATATGAGACTTACCAAGTTGTTAAATTCTTCAATCTCAGGGCTAGTGCGAACGTCCCTACGCCATGCCCACTGAAAATTAAGACCAGGAGGAGTGACAAGGCCCATAGGGCCGGTAGAAGTCTGTGGTACAGATAAAGAGACAAGGGCCGCTGAACCATAAGCTTCTGGTGACCTTGGATGTGTAGCATTTTGTTTTCTTTCATACACCAGACAATTTTGGTTGGTCTCCAAACGGTACAGACGCGGAAACATATTGCATAAAGGTAATCCGCCTAACCAAGTGTCATGCCAAAAACTAATTTTTTGACCATTTCACAATTTCCTTTTAAAAAAAAGATGGTAAGTTAATCCCCAAGCCTAATAGATCGTCTTTAAGCTTCATAATGTGGTACCATAGACCCGAATTTGACTTTAAAGAGGTGTTGTTATGAAGACCACCTGTTGGTCCATGAATAGATCGTATAACTTTGCACCATAAAGCTTGGTTTTCAGTTTGAAACCTCCACCACCATTTTGCTAGCATAGCTTGGTTGCACGTCCTCAAACTACCAATGCCGAGCCCACCTCTATCACAAGGTTTAATAACTTTGTCCCATGCAATCCATGAAATTTTGTTGTCCTCCGAACAACCGCCC